>JADRCD010217256.1:0-31067 GCA_019843815.1 Montemys delectorum
TGAGTGACTTTATTCTCAGCCCACAGAGAACAGGTTACATTCATTTAAGAAATGGTGTAGGTATTAAGATGGTCTATCTATAAAGTCATTCACCAACTGATTGAATGAACAATGGTTCTGCTTGGAGGGTGGCACGGACATTGGGTGAGAGTTAGAATTTGGTTCATTAGCTGTGATAATTTGGAAAAGCATTCATCTCAAAGAAAGAGTAACTTACAAAGTCCTCTTCTTCAAACTTGATACAAGAATTACAAACGTCAGGCAAATCATTCAGTATCACTCTTTGTAGTTTTCTTCCAAGCCCCTTCCCAATTTAATTGTCTATGTTTCTTTTGCGTATATAAATACTTTTGAAATGTATAAGCTGTTCTGAAAACCATAGTATAGTGTAAAGACATGAAATAAACAATACTACTAATAGAAAGGGTGAGGTAGGAGAAGCGATATTTTAAGATCCTTATGTTGTACACAGCAAGACACTGTCACAAACAAGCTGAAAGTGCATATATATTGTATAATGTTGGACCTATTTCTCCAATTATCAAATTAGAGAGACCATTGGATGACAATCAACAAATTTCTAATTACTCAAATTATTGGATTTCAATCGATTAGGATATGTTGGTAATATTAATTTTCATAGTAATATATTAAGAAAAAGTAATTGTCACTTCCTGTTTTTTTTATTGTAAGAGATGGAATTAGGTTTGTGTGGATTTGTTGAAAGATTACCTTCTTGCTTCTTCTGGGGTATAGTTTTGCTCCTTATGTTGATGTTTTCCATCTATTATCCTTTGTAGGGCTGGATTTGTGGAAAGATATTGTGTAAATTTTGTTTTGTCATGGGATATCTTGTTTTCTCCATCTATGGTATTTGAAAGTTTTGCTGGATATAGTAGCCTAGGCTGACATTTGTGTTCTTGTAGGGTCTGTATGACATCTGCCAAGGCTCTTCTAGCTTTCATAGTCTCTGGCGAGAAGTCTGGTGTAATTTTGATAGGCCTGCCTTTGTATGTGACTTGACCTTTTCCCCTTACTGCTTTTAGTATTCTTTCTTTGTTTTGTGCATTTGTTGTTTTGACTATTATGTGGCGGAAGGAATTTCTTTTCTGGTCCAGTTTTTTTTTGGAGTTCTATAGGCTTCTTGTATGTTCATGGGCATCTCTTTCTTTAGGCTAGGGAAGTTTTCTTCTATAATGTTGTTGAAGATATTTACTGGTCCTTTAAGTTGGAGGTCTTCTCTTCTATACCTATTATCCTTAGGTTTGGTCTTCTCATTATGTCCTGGATTTCCTGGATGTTTTGGATTAGGAGCTTTTTGCACTTTGCATTTTCTTTGACTGTTCTGTCAATGTTGTCTATGTTATTTTCTGCCCCTGAGATTCTCTCTTCTATCTCTTGTATTCTGTTGGTGATACTTGCATCTATGATTCCTGACTTCTTTCCTAAGATTTCTAACTCCAGAGTTGTCTCTTTTTGTGATTTCTTTATTGTTTCTACTTCCATTTTTAGGTCCTTGATGGTTTTACTCAATTCCTTCATCTGTTTGTTTGTATTTTCCAGCAATTCCTTAAGGGATTTTTGAGTTTGATCTTTAAGTGCTTCTACTTGTTTACTTGTGATCTCCTGTAATTCTTTATGGGATTTTTGTGATTCCTCTTTAAGGGCTTGAACCTGTTTACCTGTGTTCTTCTGTATTTCTTTAAGGGTGTTATTCATGCTCTCCCTTAAATTCCTCTATCACCATTGTGAGGTATGATTTTAGATCCAAATCTTGCTTTTCTGGTATTTTGGGATACCCAGGACTTGCTGTGGTGGGAGTACTAGGTTCTGATAAAGCCAAGCAGTCTTGGTTTCTGTTGGTAGGATTCTTGCATTTGCCTTTCACCATCTCTTTATCTCTGATGTTAGATGATCTTGGTGTCTGTGACTAGAGCTTGTCCTGTCCCTGCAGCCCTGTGATGCCCCTGCGACTCCCCTGCGACTCCTGGGGCCTGTGCCTCCCAGCTGGCCCTGCCTTAGAAAGTCACTGAGTCTCTGGGTTAAAGCACTTCCTGGAGGCAGGTCCTCTGCTTGCAGGGAAGGGGCAGAGAGGTCACTGATCCACCTCTGTCACTCAGAAGCTGAGAGGATCCTGTTCCTGCTGCCCTGCGGCTCCCTTGCTTGACTTGTGAGGCCTGTGCCTCCCGGCTGGTCCCACCTTAGAAAGTCCTTGAATTTCTTTTTAATTGGATATTTCATTTATTTACATTTCAAATGTTATCCCCTTCTTCAGTTTCCCCACTGGAAAACCGCATCCCATCCCTTATTACACTGCTTCTATGAGGGTGCTCACCTACCCACTCCAGCCTCAGTGCCCAAGCATTCCTCTGCACTGGGGCATAAAGCCTTCATAGGACCAAGGGCTTTCCCTCCCATTGATGCCAGATAAGTCCCCTTCTACTCTTTCATTCTTTCTCCTAACTCCTCCATTGGGGTCCCTCTGCTCAGTCCAGTGGTTGGCTATGAGCCTCTGCATCTGTCATTGGTCAGGATCTGGCAAAGCCTCTCAGGAGACAGCTGTATCAGGCTCCTGCCAGCAAGCACTTCTTGGCATCCACCATAGTGTCCAGGTTTAGTGTCTGTATGTGGGATGGATCCACAGGTGGGACAGTCTCTGGATCGCCTTTCCTTCAGTCTCTGCTCCACTCTTTGTTCCTGCATTTCCTTTAGACAGGAGCAAATTTGGGCTAAAATTATGGAGTTGCATGGATGTCCCCATCCCTCAACCAGGGGCCACTCCAAACCTCTGGATATGGTCTCAGATTCTCCCCCAAATTGAAGGGTATTTCATCTAATATCATCCCCATGGGGTCCTAGGAGGCTCTTTCATTCCTGGCATCTTGGATTTTCTGGTTGGTACCCCTTGTTCCCCATCCCCCCATTAATATACATCTCTCTTCAATTTCTTGACCCTCTGTACATCTCCTCCAACTCCTCCCATACCTGATTATCCCCTTCCTTTTCCCCTCACCCCCTTCTATTCCTTTAAAGTCCCCCACCCTCTACCTCCCTTGTTTATTTTGTTTTCCCTTCTAAGTAGAACTGAAGCATCTAATCTTCTGTCTTCATTCATCTTGAGCTTCATGTGGTCCATGAGTTTTTTAGTAGGTATTCCATGCTCTTTGTCTAATACCCACTTTTCAGTAAGTAAATACCATGTGTGGTCTTTTCGGATTGAGTTACCTGACTCAGGATCATATTTTCTAGATCCATTCATTTGCCTATGAATTTCATAAAGACATTTTGTTAATTGCTGAGTAGTATTCCATTGTGTAAATACCACATATTCTGTATCCATTCCTCTTTTGAGGGACATCTGGGTTTTTCCAACTTCTGGCTAATATAAATATGGCTGCTATGAACATAGTGGAGCATGTGTCCTTATTACCTGTTGGAGCATCTTCTGGCTATATTCCCAGGAATGATATAGCTGAGTCCTAAGGTAGTACTATTTCCAATTTTCTAAGGAACTGCCAGACTGATTTCCAGAGTGGTTGTACCAGCTTGCAATCCCACCAGCAATGAAGGAGGGTCCCTCTTTCTCCACATCCTTGCCAGCATAGGCTATCACCTGAGTTTTTGATCTTAACCATTCTGAATGTTGTGAGGTAGAATCTCAGGATCATTTTGACTTGCATTTCCCTGATAACTAAGGACATTGAACATTTTTTTAGGTGCTTCCCAGCCATTTGGTAAGAATTCTTTGTTTAGCTTTGTACCTCATTTTTAATAGGGTTATTTTATTCTTTGGAGTCTAACATGTTGACTTCTTTGAACATTTTGGATATTAGCCCTCTATCAGATGTAGAATTACTAAATTCTTTTTCCCAATTTGTTGATTGCTGTTTTGTCCTATTAACAGTATCCTTTGCCTTACATAAACTTTGCACTTTCATGAAGTCTCATTTGTCAATTCTTGATATTAGAGAATAAGACATTGGAGGTCTGTTCAGGAAAATTTCCCCTGTGCCCATGTGTTCAAGGTTTTTCCCCACTTTCTTTGCTATTAGATTCAGTGTATCTTGTTTTATGTAGAGGTTCTTGATCCACTTAGACTTGAGCTTTGTACAGAGAGAAAAGAATAGATCAATTTGCATTCTTCTACATGTTGACAACCAGTTGAACCATTACCATTTGTTGAAAATGCTTTCTTTTTTTCCACTGGATGGTTTTATCTTCTTTGTCAAACATCAAGTGATCATAGGTGTATGGGATCATTTCTGGAATTTCAATTCTATTTCATTGATTTACCTACCTGTCACTGTACTAATAATATACAGTTTCTATCATATTGCTCTGTAGTACAACTTGAGTTCAAGGTTGGTAATTTCCTCCAGGAGTTCTTTTAATGTTGAGAATAGTTTTCAGTATCCTGGGGTTTTTGTTATTACAAATTAATTTTGATAATTACTCTTTCTATCTCTAGCAAGGATTGAGTTGGAATTTTGATAGAGGTTGCACTGAATCTGTGAGGGGAACTGGCCCACAGCTCCATTTGGGTCTGTGTTTGCTTCAGCCAGAGGTTAGATATGGACCTGGGAAATGAAATGGTCGAGAACAAAGGGAAAGGACGCCAAGTAGGGTTATCAAGGCATCTATTTACTTGGAGATATTTTGAAAATTTATAGGCAGGTAAAAACTAAAACTGAAAATCTCCAGTCACATTAACATAACATAAACACTGTAGCAGACAAGAGACTCCAAAATCTCTGGGAGTTTAAAGTTTTCAAGCAGGTAGGAGTGTTTGCAAGTCAGCAAGTAGGCATGTCAGCAGTTAGGTGTAACTTCCAGCCACTTGTCTTCAAAGTGAACTGCAGTGTAGTGGGCCATTGATTAGCCTGAGCAGGTAGCCCCCTCCAGGCTCAGGCTGTCAGCTCTGCCTTGGAGCTGAGGCAGGGGGAGGTTGGGGAGGGGGGAGGGAGCCAACATCTCCTCCTTGTCTATTAAACAAAAGAGCAGGACTAAGGCATAATAAAAAAGCATAGTTTTGCACGGGAATTTTTACAGTGCTTAGATGGATAGACCATTGTAGAGTATAATATCTCTGGTAGATATCTTTTACCCATCTTTGAATCTAGTTTGACACTGCAAACTGGGCTTATTACATGTTTTTTCAAAAACACAGCCACTCAGCGCGTGCCTCTGTCTTAGGCGGCTTTCTGCCAGAGCCCTAGATCGTGGACCACAGGTTTTCAACATGCACCCCTCTTCCGTGTACCTAATGCCAAGACATGCCTTTATGTGTCTACCAAGTTCATGAATCACCACAGTCTTTTTGAAGAATGCCTCTTTGAAGTTTTCACACTGCCTTGTTGCTGACTATGAGTACAGGCCTCTGTTTGAGTTGTAAATTACCAATTTTGACTCTGGAGATGGTTACCTAGGGAACAGGTCTCAATTCACAAGCAAATTAGTAGGTTAGGCCAGCTACCTAGGGATGCACTAACCTTTGGAATGCTAACACTGCAGAGGTAGCCAGAACCTCTTTGCTCCAAGAGTGAGCCTGTGTATTTGAATTGTTCATTTAGCTTCAGGAGTAAGCAGTTTTCAGGATAAAGTGGGAAGAAGCAAATTTAAAGCTGGCATAAAAGGCTGTCAGCTTAAAAATAAAAGAAAATGAAAGAAAATGAAAAAAGACTTTTCAGCAATGTATTTAAGCACACTTGCTAAGAAGGCTGTGGATCTGAGTCCACTTGGCATATTAACCTTTCAGGGAGCCACCGTGCTCCATCCTCTTTCTGAGAAAAAATACACATGGACCCTCTGCCCCAGACCAAGACAGGGTCTGGTCAATGCCAGGCATTGGTGAGCAGGTCCCTCCATCGTACCATGGCACAGCACAGACTGTGTTAGGATGCCAATGTTGGTCTGCAGCAGACTGACCTTTGATGTCAGTCTGCAAAAAATTCAAAATAAAAAGCACAAAGTCAAGGTGTGCCTTTGGAGATTTCAGAGGAAACAGATTCCCTCCCTTCATTTTCAAAAGCCAGTTTTTAAGTGTAGGATGTGCTCATTCAATGATTCCTTGTCCCATAGGGTTATATGGGATTTCAGTTTTATGATTAATGCCAAAATCCTTGCAAAAAGACATAAAGTTTTTGCCAGTGTAACCTGGTCCATTGTCAGTTTTAATTTCTTTGGGTAAGCCCATAACATTAAAGGCTGTAAACAACGTTCAATTATATTTCCAGAGGCTTCTCCTGTATGCAGGGACACAAACATAAATCCTGAACAAGTGCCAATACAGACATGTATATGTTTAAGCTTTCCAAATTCTGCATAATGAATTACATCCTTCTGCCAAATTTGGTTGGGCATAAGGCCTCTTGGGTTCATCCCAAAATGGAGATAAAATAACACACTTAGGGCATTGTTTAACAATTATTCTTGCTTGCTCTTTGGAAATTTTATGTTTAAGCCTCAGAGTCTGGCTAGACAGGTGGAATTTATCGGGATCCCGTTTTGCTAGTGCAACAGAATCTGAAACTAAAACCTCTCCTACCAGAGCTCTGTCAATGAGGTTATTGCCTCTGACTAATGGCCCAGATAGGCCTGAATGAGGCTGAATATGACCGGTATAAAACTGATTTTTTGTGCAAGAATGATATTTTGTAATTGGGAAAATAAGGCTCCTGCTGTGGTGTTGAAATTAAATGTACCACATGTCTCCAGTAAGGGTACTGATTGGGCTACATATAAGCTGTCTGTGAAGAGATTAAAAGCATCAGATACAACTTGAAACACCTTTAATACTTCTGTTAATTCAGCTAATTGAGCTGAGAGACCAGGAGTCTCTATGACCACCTGTTGATTATAAGATATCCAGCTCATCCTTTAGAGGAACCATCAGTAAATACCACAAGGGCATCACTCAAAGGCTGTTAGGAAGTCATGTTTGGAAAAATCACTTCATGCACATTTAAGAACTTTATCAGTTTATCCTGGGGATAATGATTATTTACAATTCCTTGAAATCCTATCTGAGCAAGCAACCAGTCTGTGCTATGCTGTTTTACCCAGGAGTCTTGCTCCAAAGTAAAAGGCTGAATGATAACATCTGGCTCTTGGCCAAAATAAGTCAGTACTTGTTTCCTACTAAGCACAATTATTTGGTCCACAGCTTCATAATATGGCAAGATATTATGTTTAGGAGATATCCTTGAATGTATCCACGTTAGAGGTGCTTTCTGCCACAACAACGCTGTAGGAGCATGAGTTGTATTGAAAATTAATAAATTCAAAGGTAAACAATAATCTATGTAAGTAACAAATTGATTTTTTCAATAGCTTTTTCTACTTGTTTTAAGGCTGACATTCCTTCTTTAGTTAAAAATCTAGGAGAATTTGGATCAGAGTTACCTCTGAAAATATCAAATAAGGGTTTCAAATCTCCAGTATTAAGCTTTAAGTAGGGATGAAGCCAATTGATATTACCTAATTATTTTTAAAAATCACTTAATGATTTTTAATTTGTCTCTACGAATAACTATCTTTTGAGGAATAACAGCTTAATCTGTGAGTGTAAAGCCTAAATAATTATATAGATCCTGAGTTTGCACCTTTTCTGCAGCTATCTGTAGTCCCTTTTCATTTAAGGCAACTTGTAAGTCTCTACAACATAAAAGCACATCTTGAGGAATTTTTCCTGCTGATAGGAAATCATCTGTGTAGTGGGCAATATATATCATTGGCCATTTTTTTCTCATAGGGCCATTGATCTGTGCCACAAACTTCTGACATAACATTGGACTATATTAGCCATGCCTTGAGGAAGGATCTTTAAAATTAACAGGTGGAACACTAAAAGCAAATCTCTCACAATCCTCAGGGTGCAAAGGAATTGTAAAGAAAGAGTTCTTTAAATCCATAACTATCTTGTAAAATCCTTTATTAATTGCCACTGGAGATGGAAGTCTAGTCTGCAATGTTTCCATAACTACCATTGTTTCATTTACCTTTCTTAAGTCTTGTAACAGTCTCTATTTACCTGACTTTTTCTTGTTAATGAATATAGGAGTATTCCATGGGGAATTGGATTCCCTCAGATGTCCTGCTTCTAATTGCTCCTGTACTAGCAAAGAACTGCTTCAATTTTCTCTTGAGATAAAGACCATTGATCAACCCAAACTGGAATATTATTAATCCACTGAATTTTATCTGCATGGGGCACAGGCAAGATAGTGTCCATCATAGAAAATGTTTTAAACCTTTATTATTAGAAGGAGGCTTAGGGCCTCTGTATGTTCTAATGTTCCGTTTTGACCTCTGTTTATTAGCTAACTCACTAGTGCTGCACAAAACCAGCCCCATCTGTGATAACATATATCTCCCCCACAGAGTGACAGGCAGATTTGACATGCCATACAGCTGGATCTGCCCTGAATTACCTTCTTTATCTCTCCAGGTTAGAAGCTTAGAGCTTCATTTTGGGTTATTGGCATAGCCAATTCTTTGGAGATGAGTCATTGATTCAGTCAAAGCCCAAGTTGAGGGCCAGTCTTGGCCTCTAATAATAGTTACATCAGCTCCAGTATTTATTAATCCTTCAAAACTTTTTCCTTCAATAATTAATTTAAGATTAGGTCTTTTACTAGTGATAGATTATACCCAAAATACTTCAGGAGAACCAAAACAACTGTCTTTTCTCATTAGTACCAACATTAGAAGACATTAGATATAAAGTGACTAAGATAAGCTGAGCAATTTTCTGATTAGCAGGTACTGTAATGACACCGCAAGGCGAGGACGCCATAATCTTAATTTCTCCCTGATAATCGTCATCAATAACACCTGGATAAATCAGCAATCCATTCACAATCATGCTACTTTTTCCTGTGACGAATCCCCAAGTCTCTGAAGGTAAAGTCCCAAAAACTCCAGTGGGCAGAATCTGAACTCCCATCTCTGGCATTAGTACTGTGTGGCAGGTGGAATATAGGTCCACTCCTGCACTTCCTGGGGTTGCTCTGAAGAGTTCAGATACAGATCTTCCTGGCTGGGCGGCAACCTTATGGCCCCATATTCTGCCTGTTGTTTTAAGAATGGGCCTGGGGCTGGCCCCTTGACTCATTTCCCGACCAAGTATTGTTTTGAAAACCTTTTTTAATTCAACAATTTCTGTCCCAATGCTTTCCTCTCCTGCAATGAGCACAGGCTCTTGGCGCGGCTCCTGATTGTTGCCTATTTGCACTTCCTGATTTCTTAGGATACTCATTTTTTAAATGATTGATACTTCTGCATGAATAGCATCTTTTATTCTCCTGCCTCTGCACCAGGATCTCTTGAATAGTAGTGCCTTGCAATGCTGCTGCCATAGCTAAACCCTGATTATAGGTAGGTCCAATATCTGCACAAAAACAAATATATCCAGATAAATCCATTTGAACTTTGTGTGGCAAAATAACTGCTCTACACGTTGAGTAATGAGCGGACCGTCTGTATAAGAAGTTTCAAGCATTCTGCTTGTAACTTGCTGCAACCTAGCTACAAAGTTTTGAAAAGGTTCCTCTGGCCCCTGTCAGATACAAGCCACTCCCACTACCCGTACTTTTCGTGTGTAGTTGTACCCAAGCTTTTCTTGCTGCCATTGCAATTTGAGCATAGCTCCAGCGGGATACTCAATTTGTCTAGCATTTCCTTCATACAATCCTTCTCCCAGTAGCATGTCTAGATTCCATTCTGGGTTACCTGACTGAGTGTTTTGCGCTGCTGATTTCTTGCTAGCCTCCTGCCATTCTGAATTCCAGACCAAATAATCACCCGCCTGCAATGTGGCTCTGCACATCATTTTCCAGTCCTTTGGCATGAGATTAAATTCTATAACATTGTCCAAAGGTGCCTGAGTAAACGGTGCATTTGGACCATACTAAGTAACTGCTTCTTTTAAATCCTTAATAATTTTGAAATCCAAAGTTTTATAATATGTGTACAAATCATCATTCTGATCCCGCTGTTCCACTATGGGAAACACTAGCAGTCCCAAAGTGTCCTGTCCATTCTCTCAAGCCTGACAGAATGCTCTCTCTAAAGGTGAATGTCCTGCCTCCAGATAGTTGTCTTTCTTTCTGCTTGATAGTGCCTTTAACTCACTAAACTCATTACTCAATTTCTGTAGCTTAATTTCAAACTCCAGCTTACTTAATTGCGAACCTTTTTGAATCTTTTCTCTTATGAGAGAAGAGGCAGATGCTGAATATGAATGCTGTCTCTCTCCACAAGACCTATCGAATTTGCTTTTTTGAAGTATTTTGACCTTCCTCAGTTACTGTATCTGAGCCTGAGGAGGTATTTTGGCCCTCCTCAGTTTCTTTATCTGGAGTCTGAATTCTCAGAGCTGATCAGACTCCATTCACTTTCTGCAAACTCCTCCTTCTTTTTTTCATTCTCCTCTATAATATCCATGACAAGAGCCCACAGGCAGAGAGTGAATCCATCCACTTTATTATTTCTAAGCCCCTTTCCGATTTTCCCAAGTCTTTTTATTTATCTTAGTCACTCCCTGGAGCCATGGACAATAAGCTTCTATCTCTTCTGAAAGATTCATTAATGCTTTTTTTTTCTACCCTGACTCCCTTTGTCCTGAGTAGCTTGTCTGCGTTCTGAATGGCTACTTTGGATACCTTTGACCCCAGTCTCACTGTCAGTCCTTAGGTGAATCATGCACTGGGTCAGTACCAATTCAACCTAGCCCTGTACCCTTCTTACACAGAAAACTTCTACAATATGGCCAACGCTAGCATCAATTACCTACCCTGCAAAATGGCATACATCCTTTTCCTTTTCTTTTCTTATTTAGGCAGAGCTCTGCCACACAGTGTGTCCTCTATCTATTTCCCCTGTGTCTGAATCCCACGCCCAGATGCCATCTGAGTGGAACCAGACTGCAGCTCCACTCGGGTCTGTGTTCGCTTCAGCCAGAGGTTAGATATGGACCTGGAAAATGAAATAGTCGAGAACAAAGAGAACAGATGCCAAGTAGGGTTATCAAGGCATCTATTTACTTGGGAATATTTTGAAAATTTATAAGCAGGCAAAAACTGAAACCAAAAATCTCCAGGCACAAAGTATTAACATAACATAAACACGGCAGCAGACAAGACACCAAAATCTCTGGGAGTTCAAAGTTCTCAAGCAGGTAGGTGTGTTCAAAAGTCAGCAGGTAGGCATGTCAGCAGCTAGGTGCAACTTCCAGTCACTTGTCTTCAAAGGCAAACTGCAGTGTAGTGGGTCATTGTTTAGCCCCAGAAGGTGGCCCCCTCCAGGCTCAGGCTGTCAGCTCTGCCATAGAGCTGAGAGGGGTGGTGGTGGGGGATGGGAGCCAACAAATCTGTAGATTATTGTTGTTCCAAAGGTGGGAGCGTGCTGTTGAAGCCCAGGTCTCTCTCCCCAGTGCTGACGTGCTGCTTCACAGTGGGTTAGTTAAAAAGGATGCAATGTATAAATGAGTTATTTTATTATAGGAAGGAGAAAATATGCCAATTAAGTAGAGAGAAGGAAAAGAGAGGAAAGAGAAGGAGAAAGCCAGAGAATAGAACAAAAAGCAGAGAGGAGAGAGAGAGTAAGAGAGTGAGGAAGTAAGAGGAAGAGAGTGAGAGAGCAAGAGAGGAAGTAAGAGAGTGAGAGAGAGTAAGAGAGCAAGAGTGCAAGAGTAAGAGGAGAAGATTAAGAGAGCAAGAGTACAAGAGTACAAGAGTGCAAGAGTAAGAGAAGAATAAGAGTAAGAGTTTGATGTTGGCTAGTTTGGACACTGTTTCCATGCCCTCTGTTTAGTCTGCATAAAGATTTATCTATCTTGTAGATTTTCTCAAAGAACCTGCTCCTGATTTTGTTGATTCTTTGTATAATTCTTTTTGTTTCTCCTTTGTCAATTTCAGCCCTTAGTTTGATTATTTCCAGATGTCTACTCCTCTTGTGTATATTTTCTTTTTTTTGTTCTAGAGCATTCAGATGAAGTGTTAAGCTGCTGTTATATGCTCTCAGCAGTTTCTTTTTGGAGGCACTCAGAGCTACAAGATTTTCTCTTAGCATTGCTTTCATTTTGCCCCATATGTTTTGTTATATTGTGCATTCCTTTTCATTAAATTCTAAAAAGTCTTTAGTTTCTTTCTTTATTTCTTCCTTGAACAGGATAGCATTGAGTAGAGCATTGTTCAGCTTCCATGTATATGTGGGCTTTCTGTTGTTTTTGAAGACCAGTCTTAGTCCATGGTGATCTGATTGTATGCATGGGATTATTTCAATCATCATGTATTTGTTGAGACCACTTTTGTGAGGTTAGTTTTGGAGAAGGTGCTGTGAAGTGCTGAGAAGAAGGTATATTCTTTTGTTTTAGGATAAAATGTTCTATAGATACCTGTTAAATCCATTTGGTTTATAACTTCTGTTAGTTTCACTATGTTTTTGTTTAGCTTCTGTTTCCATAATCTATCCATTGATAAAAGTGGAGTATTGAAGTCTCCCACTATTAATGTGTGAGGTTCAATGTGTGCTTTGAGCTTTAGTAAAGTTTGTTCATGAATATGGATACCCTTGCATTTGGAGCATAGATGTTCAGAATTGAGAGTTTATCTTAGAAGTTTTTTTCCTTTGACGAATGAGTATGAAGTGTCCTTCCTTTTCTTTTTAAATAACTTTTGGTTGAAAGTTGATTTTATTCAATATTAGAATGACTACTCCAGCTTGTTCCTTGAGACTGCTTGCTCAGAAAATAGTTTTCCAGCCTTTTACTCTGAGGTAGTGTCTGTCTTTGTCACTGAATTAATTGTGTTTCCTGTAAGCAACAAAATGATCAGACCTGTTTATATAACCAATCTATTAGTCTCCAAATTCTAATTGGCAAATTATGTCCATTGATGTTAAGAGATTTTAAGGAATATTGATTGTTGCTTTCTATTACTTTTGTTGTTAGAGGTGGAATTGTGTTTTCATGGCTATCTTCTTTTGGGTTTGTTGAGAGAAAATTAGTTTCTCTTTTTGTGTTGGAGTTTTTCATCTATTATCCTTTGTAGGGATGGATTTGTGGAAAGATATTGTGTAAATTTGGTTTCATCATGGAATATCTTGGTTACTCCATCTATAGTAACTGAGAGTTTTGCTGAGTATAGTAGCCTGGGCTGGCATTTGTGTTCTCTTAGGGTCTGTATGACATCTATCCAAGATCTTCTAGTCTCTGGTGAGAAGTCTGGTTTAATTCTGATAGGTCTGCCTTCATATGTTACTTGACCTTTCTCCCTCACTGCTTTTAATATTCTTTCTTTGTTTTGTGCATTTGGTGTTTTGACTATTATGTGGCGGGAGGAATTTCTTTTCTGGCCCAGTCTATTTGGAGTTCTGTAGGCTTTACAGGCATCTCTTTAGGTTTGGACTTCTCATTTGGCCTGGATTTCCTGGGAATTTGGGGTCAGGAGCTATTTGCCTTTTGCATTTTTTGACTGTTGTGTCAATGTTTTCTATGGTATCTTATGCACCTGAGATTCTCTCTATCTCTTGTATTCTGTTGGTGATGCTTGTGTCTATGACTCCTGATAAAGTTCTCTATCATCATTGTGTGATATGATTTTACATCAAGGTCTTGCTTTTCCAGTGTGTTCAGGTATCCAGGGCTTACTGTGGCATGAGAACTGGGTTATGATGGTGCTAAGTAGCTTTGGTTTCCGTTGCTTGTGTTCTTGCCTTTGCCTCTTGCCATCTGGTTATCTCTGGTGTTATCTGATCTTCCTCTCTATGACTGTGGCTTGTCCCTCCTGTAAGCCTGTATGACAGCACTAAAGGGAGACCAATTCTTTCCAGGAGGAATTTGAGTATAGCAAGCTTTGGTACTGGGTCAGTTATGGGCACAGTTGGAAACTAGAAGGATCCTATCCCCGGCTCTTCCTTAGTTCCTATGTCTTGATAGCTCAGGGCAGGTCCCTCTTAGGCCAGGAGTTAGAGAAGAAGTGGTGGCCTCACCAGTGCTCTCAGGTACATCAGTCCTCTTGGGAGACCAGCTCTCTCCCATTGGCATTCATATATGAAAAACTTTGGCACAGAGTCAGTTCTGGGAACAGATGGAAACAAAAAGCTCTAATTACTTTATGGAGAAATTTAGTGCTATTAACTTTCCTCTTAACACAGCTTTCAGATGTCTCAAAAATTTAGGTCGATTGTGCACTGATTTTCTTTGAAATCTAGAAAGTCATTAATTTCTTTCTTTCTTTATTCCCTGACTCAAAGATCACTGAGTAAAGACCTGGTGATTTCAATGCATCTGTAGTGTTTCATCCAGCTTTAATCTTTGATGATCTGATAAGATATAAGGGATTATTTGAATTTTCTTGTATGTGTTAAGGCTTGCCTTGTGACAATCATAAGGTCATTTTTGGAGAAGGATTCATGAGGTGCAAAGGAGAATGAATATTCTTTTGTATTTGGGTGAAATATTCTTTAGAAATCTGTTAGGTTCATTTGATACTTAACCTCAGTTAGTTTCATTATTCTTCTGTTTAAATTTAGCCTAGATGGCCTATCAAATGCTAAGAGTGTGGTGTTGATGTTTCCCACTATTAATGTGTAGAATTACATCTGCAATTTAAGTTTTAACAATGTTTCTTTTACAAATGCCCTTGTGTTTGAGGCAGAGATGAATTGAGATATCATCTTAGTAGATTTTCCTTTGATGAGTATGAAGTGCCCTTGCTTGTCTCTTCTGATTAATTTTAGTTTAGAGTTTATTTTAATAAATATTGGAATAGTTTCTTCATCCTGTTTCTTGAGTCTGTTTGATTAGAAAACTTTTTCCAGCTCTTTACACTTTTGTAATGTCTACCATTATGGCTGATGTACATTTTTTGTATGCAGTAGGATGATGGACTTGTTTTAGGATTCATTGTGTTATCCTGTCTTTTTACCGGGGATTTGAGTGCATTGATGTTGAAAGATATTAATGTCTAGTGATTGTTACTACCTGTCATTTTGATGGTGATAGTGATGGTGATGGTGGTGTGTGCGTGTGTGTGTGTGTGTGTGTGTGTGTGTGTGTGTACATGCTTCCCTTGTTTTTACTTCTATGAAATTACTTATTTTCTATAGTGCTGAATTTGTGGATAGATATTGCTTAAATTTAGATTTATCTCGAAATAAATTGTTTTCTCCATTGATGGTGATTGAGAGTTTTGCTGGGTATAGTAGTCTAGGTTGGTATCTGTAGTTTTTTAAAGGTTGCAAGATATCCATCCTAGTCCTTCCAGCTTTTAGAGTTTCTCTTGAGTGGTGGGTTGTAATACTGATAGGTCTGCTTTTGTATATTACCTGGCCTTTTCCATTTGCCACTTTTAATATTCTTTCTTTGTTCCATACTTTTTATGTTTTGATTATAATGTGTTGGGAGAATTTTTCTTTTCTGATCCAGTCTAATTTGTGTTCTTAAACTATTTGTATGTTTATTGGTATCTCTTAGGTTAAGTTTAGAAAGTTTTCTCCTATGATTTTGTTGAAAATATTTTCTGGTCCTTGGAGCTTGGACTCTTCACCTTCTTTCAGTCCTATTATTCTTCAGTCTTTTCAATGCATCCCAGATTTCCTTGATGTTTTGTGTCAGGAGCATTTTAGATTTAACATTTTCTTTGACCTTGGTATCAATTTCTTCTATTGTATCTCCTTTGCCTGAGATTCCCTTGGTTCTCCACCCCTCAGATATCCTTAGTTTTTGTTTGTTTGTTTGCTTGTTTGTTTATTTGTTTCTGTTTCTACTTTTAGGTCTAAAGCAGTTTTACTTATTTCCTTTACTTCTCTTGTTATATTTTCCTGTATATCTTTAAGAGATCTATTTGTTTCCTCTTTAAAGACCTGTACTTGTTTGATTGTATTTTCCTGTTTTTCAAGGGATTTATTCATTTCTTCTTTAAAGGCCTGTATAATTTTTACATGATTAGATTTAAGGTCATTTTCTTGTGTTTCTGTTGGGTTCATATATCCAGGGCTTGCTGTAGTTGTAGAGCTCTATGCTGGTAGTATCTGCCCTGGCTTTTATTATTTGTGTTCTTTTGAAGGCCTTTGCCCATCTAGAATGATTTAGTCCCTGGATGTTCCTGTTTTAATTCCTGGTTTGTTAGACTTCTGGTGGATATCTTTGTGTTGTAAGTTTCCAGATCAGCATACTGATGAAGGTAGGTGGAGTGGTATCCAGAGAATAGAGGTCCAGCAGGAGTATCAGCATGTTTACAGCAGCTGGGCTTGCCTCCACAGGACTCAGCAGACAGGAAAGATGAGTTCAGGAAGGTAAACTACACTGTGTGATTCTGGGTAAGAAGATCTGATGAAGGAGAGTGGATAAGTGGCAGTAAAATGGTGGTTTGATAGAGATAACAGCCTGCTCAAGGCAGCTGCACATACCCCAGAGGACTCTGGGTTTTTTTTCATGTTTAAACATTCAGAGTATTAGTCTTATTATTGTATATGGTTAGTAAAGATTCTCTTCTGCTATGGAGGCTTCCCACTCAGTTGAGTAATTGTTTCCTTAGCTACACAGAAGAATTTTAGTTTTCTGAGGTCTCACTTGTTAATTGTTGTTCTTAATTTCTGGGCAAACAGATTCCTATTCAGAAAGCAGATTCTGATAACTATACCTTAAAGGATAGTTCCTCAGTTTTCTATGAGCAGTTCCAGCATTTTAGGTTTTAATTTGAAGTCATTAATGTTCTTGGACATAATTGTAATACAAAGTGATAGATATCAGTATAATTTCATTCTTTTCCAGTTTTCTCTTCATCATTTGTTGAAGATCCTCTCGTTCCTCCAATGTACAATTTTAGCCTCTTTGTAAAATGTCAGAACTTTCCATAAAATATAAAATCAGGAAAAATATTCTGTTGAATATACAGCTTTACTTGTTCTTAACTTGGAGGTGTCACTTCAGACTTTCTGAAAAATATTAATAATATTTTAGATTGTCATAAAATGAGTACACATTTGCAATTTGAATAATATTCTATCTTTTAAAAATCAGCTAGAATTGTTCTTAAATGACCTACAAAGTCTCTTAAGTCATATGAATATTCATACTCTAATTAGAACAGGGTTTTTCTATCTCTGATTTTAAGAAGAATCTAACTGATTCTAAAATAAACTAATGAAAAACTCAATCAAAATATTCTCATTAACTTATTCATTAGGTGGAAATAACAAGGCATGAAGTTACCTCTTATTTGCAAGATTAAGTAAGTTTTTTACTAAACAGAAGACTATACATAAATACAGATCAAGAAAAATCTTGTAAATTTAGAGCTAGTAGATTTGGAATCGATTCCTGACATCCAGATTAGTAAAGATATTGATATTATGCATTTTCATTATTATTCCTACTTTAATTCTTATTTTTTCAAGGTAAATAATTATACATTATCTATAAATAGATCACTTTTTATCTAAGTTGTACAATACAATGCTCTGGATGTCTTTTTAAAATATTACTGGTACTGCCAATACCACTATACTTCTCAAGTGTCTCAGATAAATTTTAAAAGAGGAGGAACACAAATAAAGTGAGATGTACAACCATGCCAACAGAAGAAGATTAAGGGTCACCAGAGCTAAGTTTGTTCCACAGCTTGCTGTGCACAGGTCCCACCAGGAGAGAGATGTTCTCCCAAGAGTGCTCCCACTCCCTGGCTCACAAGTGAGATAGCCACTTTCTTTCCAATAACTGTCCAGGGCAGGACCAGCAAGGAGCATACAGGGCACAGGAACAGTGGAGTGGCTGGGACAGGATCCTTCTGGTCCCCATCTGCACATGGAACTTGGGCTGTTCCACCAACATCCATACACAGGGACCTTCAGGAGACAGCTATTCTCCCAGGAGTACTCTCACTTCCAGGCTCAGAGATAAGATATACACTTTCACTCCAATAACTGTCTAGGACAAGACCATTGAGGAGTAAACAGGGTGCAGGAACAGTGGAGCAGCAGGGACAGAATTGGTCAAGTTGCCATGTGCAAGCCTAACCTAGAGCTTAGGCTGTTCCACAGCCCTCTGTACACAGGTTCCCCCAGGAGAAATCTGGTCTTCTAGGATTGCTGACATAAGCTTGCAGGCCCACAGGAGGGACAAGCTCCAGCCAGAGACAGCAAGAGCAACTAACACCAGAGATAATCAGATGGCAAAAGGCAAGAGCAAGAACCTGACCAACAGAAACCAAGGCTACTTGGCATTATCAGAAACCAGTTCTCCAACCACAGCAAGTGCTAGATACCACAATACACCAGAAAGCAAGATTTGGATTTAAAATCAAATGGGTCAACCTTCAAGGTATAATCAACTTTGGAATACCTAGACCTAAAAGAGATGGCTATATCACAGTCTTCTCCTCAAGTCTCAGGTATCTATGCAGAAGAGGAGGCAGGAAGATTGTGAGACAGAGGTGATGGGTGACTTTAAGGCAACAGAGTGCTCAAGACACAACAGGGCAGATGAACATATGATGTCACAGCAACAATATATGAAAAGCCTGCATAAACTCTAACAAAAAAAATCCAGCATGAAATGTAGACACAAAGTTCTACCCATACTCAAGGAAGTATTAGCAATTGATACCTGCAGGGAAAAGGAAAGTCAGGTTTTTTCAATGGATTGGAACTAAACATATCATCCACACTCCAGGGCAGGCCTCTACCCAAGGAGTATTCAGTTAGCACAAATTTGACTGTTTTCTCCTTCTTTCTTTCTTCTTCTCTTTCTTCCTCTCTTCCTCTCTTCCTCTCTTTCTTTCTTTCTTTCTTTCTTTCTTATTTTCTGGGTTTTTTTGATAGAACACAAAATTGGGTGAGGGACAGTGAGATTAAAGGGATCTGGAGGAGTAAAGGGAGTGGTATGAATATGATCAAAATGTGTCATATGAAGTTATCAAAGGTTAAATAAAAACATTACTTTTAAAAAAGTTTTAAAATAATAAAAAGGAGAAAACAAACTGAGTTCCAACATTCATTAAATTTTCCTTGATGACTTCCACCACAATATGACCAGCAGCCTCAGGGTCCTGAACCCATGTCATCATGCCTCCACATCATGATGCACTTTAATGGAACTAAAAGTCAAACAAATCATGCCTTCAAATTGTTTTTTGTCAGGTGCTTGGTTCTACAAGCCTGAATAGTAACTAATATATACATATTTTGTGTGAGAGAGAGTATTTGTGTGCATGCAAGAAAGTTACTGTAACAAATCACAAAAGTACACACACATACACATACACACACAAACATTTTATATATATATGTATATATATATATGTCATCACTATTACAGATATTAGATTTGTATTCATAATTATATATGTATATAAAGACATTCATTTTATTATACTTATACATATATAAATTTACATGATTATTTATAAATATACATAAATACATGTAAATAAATATCTTTTAAAATGCTTTTATAACATATTTTTCAACACATAACATGAAAACTTACTTTCTTAAGTTTCTTCTTGTGCTTTTATAACGTATTTTACAACATATAACATAAATCCTTACTTTCTTAAGTTTCTTCTTATCAGAAATATGTGTGTGTGTGTACTGTATATAAGTTGTACTATATATTATGCATGTGCATATATATACATATGCATACCTATGTATATATACTGTTACTTAATTTTATCATTGCTCTGACCAAATATCTGATAAGAATAAACATATATATATATTTTACAACCACACTTTTTAGAAGTTTATACTTTTACTTCCAGCAGTTTATTTTACCTCCCCAATCTCTCTCCTATTCCATCCATTGTAAACTATCTTATGTGTTCCAATTCCTTCACATTTTATTATGTCTTCAAGATCAGATTATTCTATTACCTTGGAAATTTGCTAGACTCCTATGTTTCATTGGGCTAATTGGTTATTTTGTTTCATGAATGCTGCTAACCATTGTCTTCTCTCTAAAAGTTGAATTGAGAGTTGAATTGAGAATGTACAAGCCAAAGCTTGTACATTCATAAGTCAAGTCTTCTCCCATGCCAAATAAATTGATCATATCTTTTTTTGTCCAGCATTCAGTGCATGGTAGGTATGAGTCAGATTTTGTTTTGTTTCTTCTGTGAGTGACAGAATCCTCATTAGTACTTATGCAATATGAGGAGCAAGCTGAACAAAGGTTTCCCATGTCAGTTGATGAAACCAGTCCACTAAGAATTTCTCTGCAAAAGTGAACAAATTATCAGGCTGGCAGAATCATACAACCAGAATTTGAGGACAAAAGAGAATTAGATGCTTAGGTTTACACGTGGTCTCTAGTTGACTCTGGCATATTTTCTCTGGATATATAACAGCAGCAGCAGCAACAACAACAACCAGAACATTATCAGAAATTCAGGTGACCCAACTGGGATTGTCTATCAGAATAGTGGAGAGCTGACTTGCAAACATCAGGTTCAAGTAAGTGTCAAGATATAAGATTATGCACCTATTAGTCTATTCATGAAAGGTCTGTTCTGTCATTTCCTCTCTGTTGCTTGAGATATTGAAAAATTCTTGTCCTTGCATTTATAAGGAGGCTGCAGAACTATGCTTGATGGAGTGAAATCTAAAAGTTCAATAGATGGAGTTTTAGTAACCTCTGGGAAGTTTTTCTTGTGCTTTCCTTATGCATTTCTTGTGTTGTATAGAGACTCAGCAAATGTTGGCTATATTTCTGGAATGTAAGGTTAGATAAGAAAAAATAAGTTTATTCTTCAGCTAGATTCTCAGGCACAGAGTCATAAAACTGGTTTCATCCCCATAATTTTCTTTGCAATCAGTACATCTTCTTTTTTATTTTGTATTTATTTTATTTACAGAAAGTACACTGTAGCTATCTTCAGACACAGTTGAAGTAAGCATCAGATCCCATTACAGATGGTTGTGAGCCACCATGTGGTTTCTGGAAATTGAACTCAGGACCTATGGAAGATCAGTCAGCGCTCTTAACTGCTGAGCTATCTCTCAAGCCTGACTGACACACAGGATGCTGGTCTTGAGCTCTAAAGGAAGATTCTGCCCCAACCTCCCAAGCTACTGAGATTATAGGTGTACGCCACCATGCCTAGCCCAGTATATCTTCTTTATTGTAGACAATTGAGTAAGAAAAGGAGAAAGTATTTTTTAAAGATAACTGATTCTTTTGTTTTGGGCTTCTTTATTTATGTGTTTTTACTTTCTTAAATAGGCCATCAAAGAAACAAAGGGTCTGCATATTCTTATTCATCTAAGAAATTTCTAAAGTTGATTTTATAGGAGGAAGTAGAATGGTTGTTGCTAAAAGCTGAGAAGAGAAAGGACCATGGAAAGTTAGAGGGGGTATTAATTATAGCTATCAAAAGACAGTTATTTAGAAAGAATAAGCTCATTTATTGTGAGTATTCTTCACAATAATCTATTATGATTGTCAAATAACTGAAAGAGCAAAGTTTGAAAGTACTGGAGAGTATTTATGGAAATGTAATGGCTACCATGCCAATATGAGCAATCCACATTAAATTATCAATCTGATGATGTGGACAAAATGGCTCAACAGTCAAGAGTAGTTAATGGTATTATAGAGGACAGAAACTTGCTTCCCCACACCCGTGCCTGATTGTTCACAAGTACTTGTAACTCTAGTTTCTGGGGCTCTGACAATTTTATGGCCTGTATGGGAGGTCCTTGTCTTTAAATACAGTGGCATCCTAGCCATCCTGCTGATTATAGCAGAAACAATGACAATTCATCCCTTCTGTTCTTTTTTCTATTTTTTATTGGTTATTTTTATTTACATTTCAAATGTTATCCCTCTTCCTGGTTTTCCCTCCAAAAACCCCCATCCTCTTACTCCTAGCCCATGTTTCTTTTATGGTGCTCTTTCCACTCCTTCCCACCTCACAGCCCTAGCATTCCCCTATGCTGAGGAATCAAACCTCCAGAAAACCAAGGGCTTCCCCTCTCATTGATGCCAGAAAATGCAATCCTCTGCTACATATGCAGCTGAAACCATGGGCCCATCCATATATACTCTTTGGTTGATGGTTTAGTCTCTGGAAGCTCTGGGGGAAGAAGTCTTGTTGGTTGATACTATTTTTCTTCCTATGGGGTTGCAAACCCCTTCAACTCTCTAATTTCTCCATTCAGGCCCCCATGTTCAGTCAGATGGTTGACTGAGAGCATCTGCATATATATTGGTCAGGCTCTGAAAGAGCCTCTCAGGGGACAACTCTACCAGGATCCTTTCAGCAAGCACTTCTTGGCATCAGCAATAGTGTCTGCATTTGGCATTTGCAAAAGGATTTAATCCCTAGGTGGGGCAGTCTCTGGATGGCTTTTCCATCAGTATCTCCTCCACTCTTTGTCCCTGCATTTCCTTTAGACAGAAGCATCTCTGGGTTAACATTTTTGGGATTGGTGTGTGACCTCATTCCTTAACTGCGGGCTGTGCCTAGCCACTGGATATGGTCTCTACAGGTTTTATCTCCTCTTTGTTGTGTATTTAGGTTAATGTCATCCCAGTTTGGTCCTGAGAACCTTTTACTTCCCTGGAAACAGGGATTTCTAGTGGTAACCTCCAGTTCCCCATCCTGTACTGCTACACACATCTCTTCAAATTCCTGATCCTCTGAACTTCTCCCCCTGCCTCCTCTCACACCTGGTCCTGCCCCCCTTCTTCCCTCCCTCTCCTCTCTTTTGCCTATGTCCCTCCCTCTCTACCTCCTGTGATGTCTGTTCTTTCTTTTTCTTTTATTAAGTTATTTATTTACTTCACATCCTGAAAATATATCCCCCTCCTCTCATCCTAGTCTCATGCTTACAAACCCTTCCCTCTTTTAGTTGGTTTAGCTAAGGGTTTGTCTATCTTGGTGATATTCTCAAAAAACCACCATAGTTTCATTGACTCTTTGTATTTTTCTGGTTCTTTCTAATTATTGATTTCAGCCCTACATTTGATTATTTTCTCCCATCTACTCTTGAGTGTGTTTGCTTCATTTTGTCCTAGAGTTTACAGGTATGCTTTTAAGGTACTAGTATGAGATATCTCCAGCTTCTGTATTAAGGAACCTATTGCTATAAACTCTCCTCTTAACACTGCTTTCATTGTGTTCCATAAGTTTGGGTATTTTGTACTTTTATTTTTATTGAACTTTAGAAAGTCTTTAATATCTCTATTTGTTTTTTCACTAATACAGTGGTCACTGTGTAGAGAGGTGTTCAGTTTCCGTAAGTTTGTAGGCTTCCTGTTGTTTTTGCTTTAATTATACTTTAGGTTTTATCCATCATGGTTTGATAAGATACAAGAGGTTATCTCAATTTTGTTGTATTTGTTAAGGCTTTCTTTTGTGACCAACTATCTGGTAAATTTTTGAGAAGATTCCAAGTGGTACTGGGAAGAACATATATTCTTTTGTGTTTGGGTGAAATATTCTCTACATATCTGTTAGGTCCTTTTGATTTATAACCTCTGTTGCTTTCATTATTTCTCTGTTTAGTTTGTCTCAATGACCTGTCCATTTGTGAGAGTGGAAAGTAGAAGTCTCCCACTATTAATGCATAAGATTCAATATGTGATTTAAGCTTTAGAAATGTTTCTTTTATTAGTATGAGTGACCTTGTATAAGACCATGAAAAGCAGTCTGTGTTTTAGTTGAGCAAGTCTTAACTTCCAGAGACTCAGTGAAAGATTCCACAAGGGACAGAAACAGAGGAGACAAGTTCCCAGACACAGATGGCTGATTCGACGAGTCCTCCAACTCCATTAGCCTGAGCTATCTATCACATAGACAATGCCCCAAGCTCCCAGCGTTCTGCCTGGACCTCACCCCCACAGTCATTTGTCCACATCCAGGTATGCCCCACACCACAGACAGATACACCAGCCCATAATATAAGGGACAGTTTGCCCCCTTCATCATTCCCTCTCTTCTTCTTCTTCTTCTTCTTCTTCTTCTTCTTCTTCTTCTTCTTCTTCTTCTTCTTCTTCTTCTTCTTCTTCTCCTTCTCCTTCTCCTTCTCCTTCTCCTTCTCCTTCTCCTTCTCCTTCTCCTTCTCCTTCTCCTTCTCCTTCTCTCTCTTCTTATCTTTACTTTCTCCTCCTCCCTTCCCTCTCTCTCCATGTGGCCATGGCTGGCCACGTGTAGATGGCTGGCCTCTACTTTCCTATCTCGTCTCTCTCCTTTCTATATAAAAACATTTTACTACCATGTGTTGCCTTCTTTTTAACTAGATGTACCATGTGGGCCCAGCCTTTGTAGCTGTGAGACTAGAAAAAGAACTCCGTGTGCCTGCTCAAACCTGAACCACCAGGTGGCTGCTTCCTTTCCCTGCCCCCTTTCTCCCTTCAGCCCCAGAGTGGACTGAGCTGCTCTGAGGCCCTCAATTCATTCTCAGCTCCTCCATGGTGTCCAGCATCATTCATGATGCCCAAGGGGCTAGAACCTGCATCCTTGGCCTCTATAAGGCCATGAATCCCCCTTCGGCTGTTCTCCCCACCCCACCCCTGCTCTCCAAGGACTGGGATACAGACACCCATCCAGTGGAGTGGGGCTCGCAGACAGACACTTGCATCTGAGTCCCAGAATACTAGACCTCTGGCAGGACACTGGTCATCCTCTCCAATCCCTTTCAGTCCCCTACTGCCCAGCGGTGCCCTGGTGTGGGGCATGGTTGAGCCTGCCACCTAGTTCACAACCACAGATTGCACTTGACAACCTTGCATTAGGGGCACAGAGATTCAGAATTAAGACATCATTTTGGTGGATTTTTCCTTTGATGAGTATGAAGTGTGCTTCCCCATCTTTTTTACCAATTTTGATTCAAAGGCTATTTCATTAGGTAATAGAATAGTTACACCAGCCTGTTTCTCATGTCCATTTGTTTGACAAACCTCTATCTAGCCATTTATTCTTAAGTACTGTCTGTCTCTATTGCTGAGGTGTATTTCTTGTATGCAGCATAGTGATGGATAATGTCTCCACACCTCCTCTCTTAGACTGTATCTTTTTGTTGGGGAATTGAGTCCTTTGATATTTAGAGATATTAATGACCAACAATTCTTAATTCCTGTATTTTAGTGGTGGTGGTGGTGGTAGTGTGTGTGTGTGTGTGTGTTCGCGTGCATGCACACACGTGCATGCACACGCACTCGAACTCCTTCCTTTGTTTTGCTGGTGTGGGTTATATTTATTTCTTGTGTTTTCTGGGTGTGATTCACACTCTTGATCTGTAGTTTTCCTCCTAGTATCCTTTGCAGCTCTGAATTTGGTATAGATTTTTTAATTTGGTTTTCTCATAGAATAAATTGTTTTCTCCATCTATAGTAATTGAAAGTTTTGCTGGGTATAGTAGTCTGGGCTGGCATCTGTGGTCTCTTAGAGTCAGCAAGACATGTGCCTGCGCTTTTCTGGCTTTTATGGTCCCTGATGAGAAGTATTCTTTAGGTTAGGAAATTTTTCTTCTACCATTTTGTTGAAAATATTTTCTTGGCCTTGTAGCTGAAAGTTGTCTCCTTCTTTTATTCCTATTGTTCTTAGGTTTGGTCTTTTCATAGTGTCCAAGATTTCTTGTATGTTTTGTATCAAGAACTTTTTATATTTTTCATTTTCTTCAACCGATGAATCCATTTCTTTAATCATATTTTCTACACAGATTCTTTCTTTCATCTCTTGTATTTTGTTGGTGATGCTTCCATCTGTAGTTCTGTTCTCTTCCCTGGGTTGTCCATATCTAGGATTCCCTCAGTTTGTGTTTTCTTTATTGCTTCTATTTTCATTTTTAGGTTTGAACATTTTATTCATTTTATTCACCTGTTGCATTGTATTTTCTTGTATTTAATGGATTTACTCATTTTCTAAAGGCCTCTATCATCTTTATAAGATTGGATTTAAAGTCTTCTTTTTGTGCTGCATTTGTGTTAGGATATCCACAGCTTGCTGTACTAGGATAGATGGCCTCTGGTAGTGTCATATTGTCCTGGCTCTTGTTGATTGTGTTCCTATGCTGGCTGTTACCACCTGGCTAACCTTGGTGTTGTGTTGAGTTCCTGAGGCCAGCAGAACTTCTCAGTTAAGCAGGCAGAGCCATGGACAAGACAATGTATCACATGGAAGAAAATACAGTTCAATTCTACTGGCTGTGCCCCAAGTGGACTTGGAAGGCAGGGTATTGCAGGGAGAGGAATAAACTGGATGTTCCTGGAGCCTTCCAGGCCTCTTCAGGAAGGCAGGGAGAGCTATTCACCAATGCTCCTTCTGTTGTACCTTTATTTCAAGCACAACCAAAGAATAGGTCATATGTTTATGACATATTCTTGAATTTTGATAAAAGCTCAATATAAAGTGTTTTTAAATTAAAACCTAATTGCATAATTTCCTCTCTCCCCTTTTTTCATAACCTCTCCTAAGTCCCACCATTTATTCCCTCTAAAATCTATGGCTTCTTTTCCTTTTATTATTAGTGTATATATGTGTATGATGTGTGTGAGGCTATAGATAGAAAAATACAATCTTATTGGCCATTTAGTGTTGCTTGTAGGTATATAATTTGAGGGCTGACCACTTGGTATTGAGTAACCAATATGTGAACTCATCCTAAAAGAAGACTAATTTTTCCTCGCTCAGTTGTCATTAGATACTTGTAATTTTCTCTCTAGAACTGGGTTCTTGTAAAAGTTTCACCCTTCCACAACAGCATGACTGTTAATGTTGTCCTGATTCTAGTCTAGTCTAATCTAGTCTAGTCTAGTCTAGTCGATTCTATACTATTTCTATCATTTCTAGGAGACACAATATTACAACAGATCCTCTGACTCTTAAATATTTACTCCGCTCTTCTACCATGTTCTCTGAGCCATAGGTATAGAGGTTATGTTGTAGATGTATCTATTTGGACAGAGCACCCCATAATCATTTGTTTCATATATTTTGACCAGTAGGATTCTTTGTAATGTATTTCTTTGCAGTGAAGAAAAACTTCTTTGATGAATGGTGAGAACTACACTTGTCTCTGGGTATAGGAATACAAATTGAGAATGCAATTGTAAATTGTGCTACTCCAGTAAAATGGCAGTAGGAGATTCTCAACTAAGATCCACAACTCCACTAGTTCTGGGCATTTGGTACAATTTCTAGTACCAGGTATGATTTTCTTCTTAGTGAGTGGGCCTTAAATCCAATTAGAGAGCTGTAGATTACTGACACAATATAAGTGCCCAGTATTGCACATTTTGGGATATTTTTCCATGATAGTTCTGATTATAGTTTGGTGATATCATGGATGATAGGAGTGCTGATTGTTTTCTCCATTGGCAGATTGCATAGCATCATCTGACACTCTTAATGTTATTCCACAGGGAGGAGATATTCAACTTGGATCCAGCTCAAACCTTCTGTATCATGTGTTTAAAGCACATGATGTCTCCAGCAATAGGGACTTCCCATCAACTTCTGGGAGACAGCCAAGGAAAATAATAATATCCAATTTTGTTTAGGAGTCTCTTGGGACTTCCCTGACAAGCAACTTAAAATGAGGTTTCTCATGCCAGGTGCTAAGTGTTTTCATAGACACTCTATAGCTCTTGGGGAAAGCATTGTGAACTCATGTGGCATATCTTCATCTAAGGGATAGATATACATAGTAAATACATTGCCTGTAAGTTTAGGTAAAAATAAAATAGTATGAATCTTCAAGGCCTTTTCAAACATTATTAGTGTTATTTATCCTTCCTTCTCTAATATTCTGTACTGACTACTCTCTCCCCTATTTAAAATCTCCCTCCCCAATTTTTTCCATTTCCTCCTCCATATTATTTGTAGACTTTCATTCCTATCTCTGGCCCCTTCCATGATATTTTTTTCTCCTTGTTTCTGACATTAGTCTAGCTTTTACACTCATATAACAATATTTGGAGCTAGGAACCACAGATGAAGAGAGAACATGTGACATTTGTCTTTCTGGGTCTATATGTTACTTTCTTTCTAGTCCCATCCTTTTACCTGAAAGCCATGTTTTAAATGAAAAGTTTTCTTTACAACAGACCAACTTTCTGTAGCATATATATACCACATTTTCACTACCCATTAATATGTTAAAGAACATTTAGATTGTTCCTGTTCCTAGATATTATGAGTATGGTGTAAATGAACATTGTTGAGCAAGTATCTGTGCTATTGATGGTCAAGTTCTTCAGGCATATTCCAAGGATTGGTAAATTTTGGTGATGTTGTAGATTTATTTTAATTTGTAAAGAATTCTCCACAATGGTTGTACCAGTTTGCAGTTCCACCATAAATGAACAAGGGTTCCAGTTTTCTCACATCCTGACCAACATTTGTTATTGCTTGTTTTCTAGATCTTAGCCATTCTGAATGATATGAGATAAAATCTCAAGGCTGTTTCAATTTATATTTATATAATTGCTAAGCATGAAACCTTTATCCATTTTGATTTCTTCTTTGAGAACTCTGTCTTCAGATATATAGCTCATTTTTCAACTGAGTTGTTTGTTTGACTCTGTTTTTTTTCAGATCCTTAAACATTCAGAGTATTAGTCCTCTGACACATGTATAGGTAACAAAGGTCCTCTCCTGCTATGTAGGTTTCCTCTTCAGTTAAGTGATTGTTTCCTTAGGTAAAGAGTTTTAGTTTTCCAAGGTCCCATTTCATTGTTGCTCTCAATTCCTGGGCACATGGATTTCCATTCAGAAAACACTTTCCTACATGTATGTTTTGTTGGATAATGACCATAATTTCTTTGAGCAGTTCCAGCAGATTCCACTTTGAGGTCATTGATCTTCTTGGACTTATTTTTAACTCAAAGTGATAGATATTTGTATAATTTCATTCTTTTCCAGTTTTTTAAGTACCATTTGTTGAAGATGCTATCTTTCCTCCATGTATGATTTTGGCCTATTTATCAAGTGTCAGATGACTATAACTATCTGTACTTATGTTCAGATCTTCTATTTTGTTTCATTTATCTATGAGTCAGATTTTGTACCAGTATTATATTTTTTTATTAAGAGATGTCTGTAAGATACTTGGAAATCTCAAATGATAATTCCTCCATTATTGATTTTGCTCAGAATTGCATTGGCTATCTTTGGTCTTTCATGTTGCTATATGAATTCTAGGATATTTCTGTTAAGAGTGTTGTGGAGATTTTGGTTAGTGTGTTGAATCTATCTACTGTTTTTAGTATAATGGTGATTTTAAAAATATTCTACCAATCTTTGAGTACAGGCAGTTGTCTTAACCAGAGTTTCAATTCCTGCACAAAAATCATGACCAAGATGCAATTTGTGAGGAAAGGGTTTATTCAGCTTCCACATTGCTGTTCATCACCAAAGAAAGTCAGGACCGCAACTCAAACATGTCAGGAAGCAGGAGCTGATACAGAGGCAATGGAAGGACGTTACTTACTGGCTTGCTTCTCCTGGCTTGCTCAGCTTGCTTTCTTATAGAATCCAAGACTGCCAGCCCAGGGATGGTACCACCCACAATGGGCCCTCCTCACTTGATCACCAACCAAGAAAATGCCCACAGCTGGATCTCATAGAGGCACTTCCCCAACTGAAGCGCTTTTCTCTGATAACTCCAGCCTGTGTCAAGTCTACACAAAACCAGCTAGTACAGAGGTCTTTCCATTTTTTGATATCTTTACTAATCTCTTTTCTCAGAGCTTTTGAAGCTTTGACTGTAAAAAGTATTTTTCCTCCTTCATTAGATTTATTCTAGGACTTCGTTTTATATGGTGATTGTCAATGGGAGTGTGTTCATGATCTCTTTCTCAGATATTTGTTTTGAGAAACATTCTGATATATAGAACATATTGACACATAGAAATGATGGATTTTGTAAGTTGATTTCTGTATCCTGTCACTTTTCTGAAACTATTAGTCATTTCTAGAAGCTTTATGGTGATATTTTGGACCCTCTAATGTATAGTTTCTTACTATGTAATGTACAATAGGGATAATTTGATTAATTTTCCCTGTTTGTATCCATTCAATTTCCTTCACTTACCTTTTTCTCCGGGTACTTCTTCATGCACTATTTGGAGGGAACTGGGAATAGTGAGTAGCTCTGTCTAAATCCTGCTTTTAATGGGATATCCTCAAGTTTTTTCCATTTAGGATGATGTTGGCCGTAGCTTTGTCATGTATAGTCATTATAATGTTAAAGTAAGTTCTACTTCTAGTAGTAATCCCTCTAGAACTTTAAACATGAAAGAATGTTGGATTGGTGAAATGATTTTTCTGCATTCATTGAAATAATCATGTAGATTTTGTCATCAGCACATATAAGGCAGTAAGTGTGTTATCAGAAGTAAAGTTTTAATGTTGTATTATAAAAGGCATCTTTGTTTTCCTTAAAACCATTCGTTATTCTGTTGCTTTATGTTCATTTTTATTACTTTGCAAATATCACTCTCATCCATCCCCAGTCATTTTTTACCTTCCCCAGTTGAAATTCTGCTTATTATATACTATACAATTTTATTCATATTTATAACTGTAGCTAAGTTCTGGATTTATTTCCTTGATTCATTCACCAAATTATTTGAGTACGCTATGTGACCATTCATAATTCTTAGAAATAGAACTCTGAAATCTTCTCTACCACATCAGCTAGCTTAGTCACCTTGATTTCCAATACTGAGGAGTTGTGAAGTTGTGTGCATGTCATGTTGAGTTTTTGTTTTACATTGTTTGTGGTTTGGCATTATATTTTAAGCATCTAGTGAGATGAATGTATCTTTCATATTTATCTTTCCCCTTCCCTCACTGTTATTTACTGTTGCTTTATTTTATATGGGCTCTCCTATAGGGCCATGTTTTAGATAGTATTTCTATTGCTTTAACCAAACATCATGGCCACAGAAACTCTTATAAAGGAAAACATTTAAGTGGAGCTGGCTTATAGTTCAAGCATTTGGTCTATTATCATGGCAGGGACCATGGTGGCACATAACCAGATAAGATGCTAAAGAATATGAGAGTTCTACATCATGATGCTAAAGAATATGAGAGTTCTACATCATGATATCA
>JADRCD010217257.1:0-46225 GCA_019843815.1 Montemys delectorum
TATTTATTTATTTATTTATTTATTTAGTGAACTCTCTTCCTGTTTACCCTTATTCCAACTGGCTGTGGATCAAGCTCCTTCTAACAGCTAAACGATGTGACTGCCTCTGTCTAGGGGTCAGAGGATGTGCACCCAGGCATTTGCTTCCTTGATCTCATTCCCTCCAACAGAGTGAGTGCCATGTGGCTTGGGGCCATCTTCTAAGAACTGCTGTGTCACCTTGAGTCCCAAGAGTAGGGAGAAGAAACCGCTGTAGTCAAGGAGACCTAGAGGAAATAATAGGAACAATACATTACCATTTAAGAATTTACAGTTCTGGCCAGGTGGTGGTGGTGCACGCCTTTAATCCCAGCACTTGGGAGGCAGAGACAGGCGGATTTCTGAGTTCAAGGCCAGCCTGGTCTACAGAGTGAGTTCCAGGACAGAGCCAGGGCTATACAGAGAAACCCTGTCTCAAAAAAACAAAACAACAACAACAAAAAGATTTTACAGTTCGGAAGTAGTGTAATTCTATGGTACGTGGCCCCAAGGATCTGGGTTTAACATATTTCTGTGGCCAATATGGCAGTGAATTCTGTGTTTTAATTAGGAATAGTGTAGCTAAAACAAAAATACTATTATTTGCTTCCAGGTGTGCATGAAACACCGATTAGTGCTGAGTTAGCCCAGCTTTTAAAAAAATTCCAATTCCAAGCACTATCCTACCCTAGAGCAATTTCTTCATCCCTTGAGTGTGGGCAGCACATGTCTGGCAGTTCTGAGGTTTAAGCTTTATCCCTCTTCAGGGAGTGATGTCATCTCTAACTGGGTTATGGGTTCTGTGAGGGCAGGGACCTTAGGCTCCTCTTTGCCAGACAGCACCTACCTTCCATATACAAAGGGGTCAAATCATACACTCAATTTAACTTCGGAAATCATCTCTTCTTGCTAAATATGGGGGTGGGGCGGGGCCATGTGGGGCGGTCTGGTCTGCTTTGCCATTCCTTGCTCAGGGGTCTGGGTCTGCAGTCCCTAGGGAAAGGGAAGCTATCTGCATGATGCAGAGAGACGTGAAAGTTCTTGGTTTTCCAATATAGTGACCAAGTCCTAGATAAGGGAATTTTTTTGTGAGTGGTTTTTTTTTTTTTTTTTTTTTTTTTTGTAATTACACTTGTCTTTTGCCCTGAAGGCAGACTTTAGAACTTAACCTCCAAAGACAAGCTGCCCTGAGCTGCAGTGGTTACTCAGGATTTCCTAAGTTGCCTGGTTGTATGAGCATAGCCAGAGACAGAACTAGAATCCAGCTCCTGAAAATAACTGGGGACCAAATGGGAATGCATGTGGGGGTACTTGGAAATTGATAGTGAGGATAGTAAAGTGGTCTTGTGTGGACATACATTTTTTTTTCAATCTAATTTTAATAAGGTTCAACCACCTAGCAGAGCTAGTAGAAGAGAAAAGTTACTAGGATATGGGAGAAGTGGGCATGTTCAGCAATAGTTCTTTGGAGGCAAGCTCATTCTTCTTGGGCAGCAGTTCAGTCCTTGTAGCAAACACCAAATACGATTTAGCATCTACAGACCAGTCCTCTAGACAGGTAGACCCCAGGCACAAACCAGCAACTACAGTCCAATCTTTTTAGCAAGCAGACACCAGGCAGCTGTGGTTCAATCCTGAAGGAACCACCAGGCTTACCAACCGGCCTAAGGAGAGGCCACAGAGGCAGCAAGCCACCACAGGAGCCTTGAGAGCAGTTCTTGGATGAGTTTCTCTCAATGGCGGTGTTATCACAAGTTGAGCTCAGCAACGCTATGTAAGGTGAACCAATACCTGCGTGTCTTTAGCGAAGAAAGGCAGAGCAAACCAAACCAAGCTCAGTGCTCGTCTTCCAGTGTCTGTGGGGTCGTATTTATACTCCTTCATCAAGCATCCTTTCACATGTTTGCTTTAGCAAAACATCCTTTCAACCGTGTGCCCCAGCAAAACATCATTTGGCATAACTAACTTTCCAAAGAACTAGAAGTTCCCACTTCAGTCTTGATTATGTTTAACTTCTTAGACGCACTGTTGACTACCTGTTTAATCCATTTGGGGGCCCAAGAGTCAGAGAATGGGAGTCTTGGGGTTGGTTGACGCTGCTCTGACAGGCTCTGAGATGAATGGCAGGACTATGTGCTGTGCGAATGAGGTAATGTAGCCAGCCGGGTCCCCACTGTATCTTCCTCGTGGGTTTGGATACAGCTCTAGAATCAAATAGCTCGATCATTTGGAAGGAACTTAGTGGTTCTTCAATGTCTGGTCATCAGGGGCTCTTTCATACAAAAATTGTCCCAGATCAGTGGCGTCAATTTCCAGACCTGTGACCCCAGATTCTGCTCCCACAAAGCTCTGGGTTTGAACTAGAGACATGTATGTCCCTTGTGTATCTGAAGGTGGTTTGTGAGGTGCTGGGACAGAACAGAGCCTCGGGCTAGTTGGAATCATATCCTGTTCTGTCCTTTGCGATCCATGGCCTTGTATAGGATTAGTAACCTTTCTCTCTTAAAATGACAAGGATAATCTTGAGCACCTTACACTAGTTCTGGCCAGAGGAAAAACATTGTGTTTGTTAAATAAACCTGGAAACCCAGGTTGTGAAAGGTGAGCGTGGCAAGTTGGTCTTAATTCTACATCTTGGGAGGTTAAGCGTGCATCCTTTGGCTTTGATTTGGCTAGTGTTGGTGTGTTCTTTTCCCTTTCCTTGGGTTCAGCAGTTATCGTGCACTGGATGGACTGTTTTTCTCTGAGGAGCTATCTTGTAGCTTTGAAGCCGTCAGTAAAACCCCGTGAGGTCTCAGTGTTCCTAGGAGCTGAGTGGGCAGCTGTGTGGGAAGGCACGAAGGGCTCCAGCACAGCCAGGTGACTGCAGAGAACACCGCACCATTGGCGAGCAACAGAGGTGGGCTCATTAGTGAGGATTGCCAGCTGTCTGATGGCCAGGATTTGTCAGGCCTCTGACTGTGAAAGCCCCTCCCTATTTGGGGTGGGATCCTGAGCCATTTCTACTCTCCCTTGTCAGAGCTGATTTATGTTTCAGAGTCCTTCATGTTTATCGAATGCTCTGCTCGATAGGAAGGGAACTTGCACAAACCTTGCGTCCAATTGTTGTCAGCCCAAGGTCGAAGGATGCATGGGAAGGTGAGGAAGCTGGATTTTCTGAGGTTTGTTAACCTGGAGTTTGGCATTTTGGAGCAGCAATCTCTTACCTTCTGTAAGGGAAGAGAAACAAGTCGACATGGTGATCTTGTGCTGATGTGTTCTTAGGACAGCGGCTTTCTTGAGAGCAGACCGTCCCCACCTCACCCTCACCCGTGTCCTAGTGTCTGAATCTCTGGTCATGTTGTTAAATCCCTAACGGACAAGAGCTGTTCCTAAACCTTCACATGGCAAGACTGCTGAGAAAACTTTCTAACACATTTGGAAGGTAATTAACCAAGAAAGTTACTTAAGAAAGAAAACTGTCCTATGCTCAGGGTGTAGGGAGAAGTACTACTAAAGGTGTGTGCAGAAGGCCAGAGCAGGGGATGAGGCCTAGGAGGGCTGTTCGCATGCTTATGTCTCAACTAGGTGGCTATATTTTCATGTCCTATAGTCTGAAACTTCAGAAAAAGCAAACAAACCGACATCAGATAGTATAAGAAAAACACTTTGGAGAAATACACTTTTGAGCCTGTGAGAGTAGAAGGAGAAGCAATCCATAGGTAATTCGAGAAAGGTACAATAGGCAAGTTACGTGAGGAGCAGACCCTGGATGGAGTGCAAGGAATTGCCTGTTTACCAAATCTGCTTGCTTTGCTTGCTGATACCCAGGTCACAATGGTCTCTTCTTGTTGACAGGCCTATTCATTGGTGCTTGGATTGTCTTATTTGTCTGAGTGCTAAGTGCCATACAGACATGATAAGCACTTCAGACCCAGAGGGTAGAATCTTACTCGCCTTGAGACTCCTTAGCCAAGTATCTATCTACTTTTTTTGCCTTTTCCTTCAGGACATACTGTCTTCTATTAAGATCTGTCTTTATGTTTCTTCTAACTCATGATATAAAGTGAACTAGAGGCCCTCAATGGGCAGATATGTGGAACGTGGGTTTGAGTGTGAGGCTCTTCTGTTAGTGCTTTTCCCTGAAGCGAAGCCTCTCTGCTGCTAATATTATCTGTTAGATGTTGGCCTAACCTACTGCTTACAGGGGGTACAGTGCTTGTTTCTGTAGAACGAAGGTGGTGAAGCAATTTTCCAAAACTACCAAGAGATTGAAGATAGGAGAAAAAATTGGGCCTTTAGGCGTTCACCATCCAAATTCTCCCAGTCAGGCTGATGAAGTGGCCTTGCATGAACTTGGAAACATAGAGATGGTCTAAACCCTTCTGAGCCCTTCTGGAGAGGCTCAAGAGGAGAAGTGTTTCCAGAAATGGCTGCTCTAAAGGTCAGCAGAACACCTCTTAGACATCTGAGAGACATCCTGATACCAAGGACACCACGGTAAGGTCATCTCAGATTCCTGTGAGATAAGGCAGCTTAGAAAGAAAAGCCTTTTCAAATGCTTGCACTGTGTTTACAAAGGCCCCAGGCTGCTGTTGAGAAAGAATTGTGGGGCTGAAGAGGCAGCCTACCACTCAGTGGGTGCACCCAGGAGGGAAGCAGGAGAGATGTCATCTGTCTCTCTTCACGCGCGCGCGCGCACACACACACACACACACACACACACACACTCTCTCTCTCACTCAACACACATACTCTCTGACTGTCTCACACACAAACACATACTCTTTCACAGTCTCTCTCTCTCACACACACACACACACACACACACACACACACATACTCTCTGACTGTCTCACACACAAACACATACTCTTTCACAGTCTCTCATACACACACACACACACACACACATACACACACACACACACACGTACGTACATACGTACGTATGTAAGTACATCACCATACCCTTGGCTTAGCAAAAGACTGAAGAAATTTTTTAGTGCCCCAGGATAAGAAAATGAGGTCGTGTGTGTGTGTGTGTGTGTGTGTGTGTGTGTGTCTACATATATATTGATTCTCATTTGTTTTCCTGATTCAGTCTAAAAGACATAGGGATGTTTAATCTTTATTTAAACATCAGAATGGAATATGCTCTGGACCTGTCAGAGAAATCTTAGCTAGCATATGCTGGTTTTCCTATAGCTGTGGTTCATTGAATACATAGATACTACAAACTCAGTGTGTTTCAGGCACTGTTCTAGTGATGGAGATACTACAGCAAATAAAATAGACAAAAGTCCCTGTCTGTCTTCTGATGGAGAAGATAAACAATAGACAGCATAAATAGATGTTTTATGGTAGGTGACAATAAATGAAAAAGTGGAGAAAGGGGGTTAGGACTGGGATAGGGTAGGGAATGGTTGGTGGTAGATTGGCTGGATGTAACTTCACTGAGAATCAGATGCTACATAGGAATAGCTTGGGAGGGTCGGGGTTGGGGGAGTGCTCATGTCTGGCATGTTCAGAAAAAGCCAGGGGGGGACCACTAGTCTGCTTGGAAGCCTATCTCGGTGCTTCAGGAATCAGTCTATTCTTGTGAAGTAGGAAGTCTTTAGCATTGTGAGGAAGGTTCTAAATGATGCTGTCTGGCTGCTCCCTAGAGTATGGTCTTGGTGAAATAGAGGATGAAGAAGTTCGTGGCTGCACACACCTGTAATCCCAGCTCTGAGGAGGTGGAAGCAGGAGCTTCTGTCTAGTTCACAGGGAGCCTGGGCTACTTGATTCCTGATGGAAAACAACGAAGACAAAACAAAACTCCAAAGAATAATACTGATTATTCTTTGGGGTCTGTAATAATTCACAAGAGATGACAGTTTGGACCAGCCTATTAGCACTGAAGACAGAAAGAAACAGTTGGAGCCGAGCAGAGTGGTACATGTCTGCAATCCTGGCACTCAGCAGGCAGAGGCAGGAAGATTGCAGATTTGTAGCCAGTATGGCAAGAAAATAAGAACAAGTAAGTGGGTGGGTTCTTGCTGTAAGTCGAGAGTTGAGTCAGCAGGATTTCATGTGGAGAGCATGTGAGTGGAGACACAGATTAGGGTCCCCCAGGTTTGTGAGCAAATGGAAGAGTGCGGTTGTGTAAAGGTGTGGGGAGGATGGAGGAGAGGGGCGGATCTGAGGGTCAGAGCGGGAGTTGGTTTAGACCTGTTGGGTTTGAGATCTCTAGACAAGCACATGTGGCAGTGGAGTTAATCTGAAGTTCAGGTGGAAGGTTTGGCAAGAGCAGGTCTGAGAGTGCTGACTGACCCAAGACAGTAGTACTAAGAGGTTTGCGCTACTGGGAGCAGAGCCCTGTGGCCTCAGGGCAGTGGCTTCGGAGGGGCTTTTTGTTTTGTTTTGTTTTGAGAACCATATAGTGAGCTGGTTTGTTGAAGAAGATTCAGAAGAAAAGTTAATGCAGGGAGGGAGGCCAGATCGCAATGTGACCTCTGTCAGCTGGGGTTCCGAACGCTTAGTGGTTGGGGGACTTGGCCTTGTAATTGGAACACCTGTGGCTCCTTGTAATAAGGAAGGAAAGGAAAGTGAAAGGCACAGGGGCAGGTAGGTGGAGAGAGGACTTAGGAGGTGTGGGATTTCTCTGTAGTGCGTCCCTGAGCTTGGTTACCCTATCCTTAACACGGAAGCTTGCCTGGCGTGGTAGGTGGATCTTGTCAGCTGGATACAGACCTAGACATATCTGGGAAGAAGAAATCTCAACTGAGGAATTTCCTCCATCAGACTGCCCTATAGGCAAGTCTGTAGGACATTTTCTTGGTTGACGACTCAGGAGGGAGGGTCCCGACTGTGGGCAGTGCCACCTGTGGCCTGGCGGTCCTGATTTGTATAAGAAAGAAGGTCGAGCAAGCCATGGGGAGCAAGCCAATAAGCCTTGTTTCTCTATGGCTTCTGCTTTCGTTCCTGCCTCCAGGCTTCTGCCTTGAGTTCTTGCCCTGTATCGTGGACTACAACCATAAACTGAAAGAGACCCTCAAGTTATTTCTGGTCTTTATCACAGCAATAGAGGGTAAACGAGGGCCCTGATAAGAGTAAACCCACATTGCAGAGGCTGGTGGACATGGACTTAGTTCTAGCTCCTTGTTCTTTTGCTGGCTTCTCTTGACTTGTCTCCAATCGGTATTGGTCACGTTGTGTTGGACCACAAGAGGCAGTCTGTGTTCTGGTTGAGGGAGGCTTACTCTGGAGACCCAGTAGAAAAGTCTATAAGGGATGGAACAGTAAGCTACACCCCCAGACATTAGACTGCTAACACCACTAGCCCTCGCTTCATTATCCTGTGGTTATCTATCACGTAGACAATGCCCCAAGCTCCTGATATTCTTCTGGCTGTGCTCCACCTCCACAGTCATCTGACTATAGCCAGGTATGCCGCGCCCCTGGGAACAGCAAAGTAGCCCAGCCCTCTATAAGAGGGGCCACTTGCCCCCTCCTCTCTCTCTCTTACTCTTGCTTCTCTCCCTTGCCTCTTGCCCCTTTGTTCCCCTTCTCTCCCCATTCCCTTTCTCCCTTCTCTCCATGTGCCCATGGTTAGTCTCTACTTTTCTACTCTTCCCCCCCCCCCCCCCAACTCCCTTTTTACAATAAAGCCAAGAACTATGGACTGCCTTCTTTCATCTAGACTCACCGTGCTAGAGCAATGGATTAGGCCTTCCCCTAAAGAGTGGTGTCTAATCTCCTGCAGGAAGGTCTTCCAGTGGGACCTAGGACTTTCACCCTCGAGGGAACCACTGGGCAGCACCCCCCCCACCGCCACCCTTTCCTCCTTTCGGCCCTGGGGCTGACTGAGCTGCCCCTGGGGCCCCCACTTCGTTCTCAGCTCTTCCGAGGTGTCCAGTGATGTCCTGCGATGCCCAAGAGCTAGAACCTGTCGTCCTTGGCCTCCATGAGGCTCAGGGACCCCAGACTACTCCCTCCCACCTCCAAGGACTGGGATTAGTGGCTTCCCACAGCCAGACGCCCACCTGGTGTCGTGGAGAGCGCCGGCAGTCTCCCATGTCTGCCTGGCCAGTGCCCCCTGAGCTCCAGCTCTCCCGAGGTACCCAGCGGTCTATGGTTCTCGAAAGTTGGAGCCGAGACTTCACCTTCACCTTTCCTACCCTCCCAACCCTCCAACCCCCCCACCCCCAGCAGGGTCCGGAGGGAGGCCTAACATGGCCCGTCCTGCGGCAGTCTCCCCAGCTCTGGCAGGACATAAGTCTCCCTCCCACCTCTTTATTCCCCTGTGCCTACAACATTGCCTCTAGGATTGTGAGTACTGGAGCTCTTCACACAGGTTCTGTCCTGTCCAGTGAAGAACAGTCTTGTGCTTCCCTTAAAGAATAGATGTAGTCCCTCTCTAGAGAGGGAAGTTTTAGGGATGAGGGTAAAGGTTTTGTTGCCTGTGTAGGGTTATAGCTGGATTGGGAGGAGTTCACAGGCAGTCGGAAGCTTTGCAGTGTCTGCATGAAGGGAATATAGGACTGGAAAGATGGAGAAATAAGAACACATCAAACATGTTTGCAGGTCTTCGTTTCCCTGTGCTGTATTTGAGCCACAGAGACCCACAGCTTTCATTGTGCTGAATTCCTGCAAGACTCATTTTGAGGTGTAGGGAGAGCTTCTCCCGAATGGAGATAGCTGTAGCCAGAGAGTCTGGCACTGTGCGGTCTGCATGGTTCCATCAAGCTGAGGTGGAACACAGTGGTGGGCACACAGCATGCGTTGTGGAAGCGAGTATGGTAGTCTTTTGTGGCCAGGCCAGGCTTTGTTTCCTGAGCTACATGGCCCAGTTTAGTCAACACTCATTGCTGCCTAGCACATTGAAAATCTCCCCTAACCAGTTGGGGGGACTGAATTCATACTGTTCTTTGAAAATGGCTTATGATCTTGCTGAGTTGTCAGAGAGATGGAAAATGAGGACGAACTTGCACTTTGGTTCTGTCTTGCTATCATTTCCTTTTCTTTTTTTCAAGACCGTGTTCTACTGTGTATTCCTGGCTGCTCTGGGACTTGCTCTGTAGAGCAGGCTGACCTTGAACTCAGAGATCTGCCTGCCTCTGCCTCTTGAATGCTAGGATTAAAGGCATGGCCACCATAGCCAGCCACCTCCTGTCATTTTCAATCTCTTTATTAAAATAAATGGCATGGACCTTTAGTAATTCAACAAGAGATAATATCCGCATTACATAAAAATGAATCATCAGGATATTGGCATCCATTCTCCTGGGTATGACACAAAATATGGAACATCTTCCTGGAGTGGCGTGGCGTGGCGGCTTGTTGGTTTTAAGTTTTTAAACCCTGTGTTGTTACAGTACAAGAAGGACTGTGTGAATTTCTAAATGTGAAACATGAAGCTTTTAATGATATTTCCAGCTTCCGACAGCCACTCTCTGCTGTCATCCATACGTGTTCACCTGTCCTCATTACTTGTTCATTGAGTGTTTTCATGAAATGATTTGAGAAGCAAGGACCAGTGTAACCCTTTTCTGAAGACAGAGGACTAAGACCCCCTTCCCCCAAAGCCAGTGGGTGGCAGGAGGTAGTAGTGAGCCCTAAGGTCAGGTGCCTGAGGCCTCATCCACCTGACCACTGCCTGCCTTCTGATGGAATAGCCAGTCTTTAGAATTAACCTGGGCTCTGTAGTCATACCTTTACAGTAATATCTGAGCTTTGCAAATGTCCTACAGGGTGGGTGGCCTAGAACAAGAGTGTAGGCACACAGGCAGATCTCCTTTTCTTTCCTCTGCTGATTGGCAGAATTCTGAGCGGCCACAGCACTTTGCTGAGTCGCAGGATTCCTCAGGCTCACACTGGTCAGCCAGCCTCTGATGGTGTACAGTGGTTTGCACAGAAAAGAGCACTGTCTGCTTGCCCTGCCCAAATCCCCTGTGTATGAAGGGTACTCTGAAAATGTCTCCTGGGTAGATATGGTCACTCTTAGTTTGTGACCCTAGAAAGAACAGCTATTTCTCGGGCTCTTTGAGTTGATTTAATTCTTCATCTACATCTATGGCTCCTAGAAAGTAGGAGCAGGATGACAGATCTTTAGAATGATCCTGATACCCTAGTTAAAATGATAAAATGAACCTTTCCTAAAAGGTTCTCACCTTAACTATTTTAAGTACAGTTTGGTAGTGTCAAGTATATTCATACTGTTGTGTACTTCGTGTGTATTTGGATGTGCATGCACACGCGCACAGCAGATATGTGTGCCTGTGCATGTGTGTGTGTGTAGAGAACAAAAGTTGCTGTGGGTGTTTCTGTTCCTTTCTACCTTATGTTTTGAATCAAGGCCTTACTGAACCTAGAGTTCACCATTTAATCCAGACTATGGAGCCCCAAGGAGCTAACTGTCTCCACTCTCCCACTACTGCTGGTGTTACTGGAATGCATAGCACCTGGCTTCTGTGTGAGTGCTGGGTATAGAAACTTGGGTCCCCATGATTGAGCAGCAAGCACTTTACCCACGGAGCCATCTCCCAGCTCCCCCACCCTGGTACTTCTTGTTCTGTGGTGTTTAGAAATGATAAATGGCCGTAAGGTATTGGCAAGCCAAACTTTAATTCAGGATAGGGTGTTAGATTCCTTATAATCTGCTACTGTATCTAACATACTGGCAGTGCAGTTACACTCAGTATGTTTATAATAGAAGTTGGAAGTTCTCAGACTTGACAATGTGTTCTGCCAAGTTGATATACGTACTGTTTGAAGTCTCCAGTTGTGTATCCAGCCCTTCCTGTGGAGGACACCAGCATCCTTTGAAAAACTAGAAGATTTCGTCTTGACAAGTTTTTAATTGTGATACTGATTAAAAAAAAAAAAAGAAAAAACCCTAGCCATCCTAGCTGGTTGGTTATATCTTGCTACCATGCCTTCCTAGCTCTTGGTGACTTTAAAAATGAAACTGAGAGTGCTTTTAGTTGCACATTGAGTACTTAAGCTAGGTGCGATATGTCAGGGACACATTTAGGGGTCAGAGGTCGAGGGAAAGCACCTACTTCTTCAGGGATTGCCGATTGTACTAGCAGCTGTCCCTCAATAAGGCCATCCTTCCGTTGTCTAGCAAGTGCTTTTCTTACTCACCAGCCCCACCCTACTTCCTGTAGGCTGTGTTCATTTATTACCTGGGAGGAACTCCTTCTATTTCTTTTTTTTTGTCTGTGGGTTCACATGGGCTGATTTCTCAGAAGCTGTTGGTCTGTCAGGAAAAACATGGAGGGTTCCTAATGTGAGGAACTTGGAAGACAGCCTAGGCTCGGGCTTTTCTGTGTTTTCTTAGAACCTTGACTTGGAGCTTGACACTTGTTGCTCTTCAGATATGAAAATGTAGCTTAAGATATATGGAAGCTCAAGGTGCAAGACCCAGGTGTCCTGTTGTACACTGAGCAGGCATGTTCTAGTACTGCACCCGATCATGCTTTGGGGGAGTCTTGTTGTCATTAGAATTATTTACCACCTGCACAAGTTGTGGGTGAACTTGGGATCTGCTCTAGAATGAAGTCATCACCCTTGTCTTATAGGTGAATAACTGGGGCCTTAAGATTTTTCAAAGCCATCAATCTAGCTTCTGACAGACAGAACTGTTCCCACAACCCCCTTCACAGCCGGTGCTATTCCTGTCGTACTTCCCACTCAGGCCCCTACCCCACCCTCACTCCTGAGCAGAGACACTTGTAGCCTCGTGTCCCATCTTTATAAAATGTCACTGTACATTTAAGCAGATCTGTCCACGCCCAGTCACTTCTCCCTCCTTGAGAGTTGTGGGGGTGACAGGCGTTTCTTTCTTAGGAGGTAGGCTTGCATTTGCCTTAGGATGAGAAATGCAGAAGTTCCAAGCATGGCCTGTTGGTCCCACTCCCTCTGATACCTTTCTGATCTGGGAGTCCTCCCTTCCCCTTATTGCTTTAGATTAGATCAAAGGTGAGGCCTGACTCAGGAGGTGACTCACTCTGTGCTCAGTAAAGTCAGCTCCTCCTATGGGAAGTGATGACCCAGGCAGCTTGGACAGTAGCCATGGTTTTCAAAGACAACTTTAGGACCCCACAGAGAAGTACTTGCCAAGTTTTAGCGCCAAAGACTAGAGATCCCTGAATTGTCTGACCCTTCTATATGGGGGAGGTGAGGGGCAAGGAGCTTGTGTTGAATATTCATCCACAGTTAAGCTGCTCCGCACAGTGCTACTGGGGGCCTCCGACTAAGAACCTCAGTTGACTGCACTACAACATCAGGACACCTGCCTCTTAAAGCATCACCATTTATTTTCTCAGTATCTTTCAAACTGTGCTTTGCATGTGTGCTTCATTGTTAGGGCAGGGCTGTCGGCACACAGTGCCTGTGCAGAGTAGGGATGTGTTTATGTGCTCTTAGTGGGTTGTCATGCCTCTGGGATGGCCCACAAGAAGAATTACTCTTTTGACTTTTTTTTCTGTAGCTGACCCAGTAGAGATGGCAAGTGTAAGCCTGTCTTATTCAATTATAAGGTTTACCTCCACAATCCTGTGCTATTTTCTTTTTGAGATTTCCAGCCACTCCTATGTCTCTTGACTGACAGTATATTTTAAATTACATTTTTAATGTATTATAGTTGTATGGTACAAAGAGTTTGTAAAGTGAAAGTCACACTCCGGTGCTTGGTGTATCATAGCCCTGCTGGTCCTAGAGGCAGCCATTGTTTTGCCAGTTTCCTGTAAAGGAAAAACAAAACAGAACAAAAAAACATGGTTTGGATGTGGTTTGTCCCCAAGGGCACTTGTATTGAGAGTGTGGTCCTCTGCAGGTTGATCAGGCATTATTTCTCTTGATCATTACGGCACCCACTAAAACATTTCAGTCATTTCATATAGCCTGTGTTGATACCTAGCTAACAATACATACACTCCTGGAACTCCCTGGGTATTTCTGATTATGGTCTTGCTCTACCTGGCTGTTATGGTACAGATGACAAGGTGCAGGTATTCTGGAAATAGTACCTATTACAGGCATGTACCACATTATCTCAGTAATAACAGGTCCACAGACAACTAACCCGGGATAGATGAGTGAGTAGGACGAAGCGTGAAGATTCGGGGTGGAGTGCTTCCATCCTAGTAAATACTGCTCCAGACAGCTCGAGTGTCCCACGGCACTGCCGCATTCACTCTGCATGGGGAAGTCCTGACTCCCACCACTCACCAGCTGCTAAAGGGGAAATGAGCTGTCTGCTGTAGGTAGCCTCTGGGCCAGTGAACTGGTCCGTAAACCACTCCGTAAGCCACTCCAGTCCCTAAATGCTTGGTCAATATCCAAGTGCTATAGAGCAGTAAATAATGTAATTGTTTAGATAACTTTATTTGGTGTTTGTCACATTTGTGTAGAGTTTAAATTTGCTCGTGTTTCTCTTCACGGTATTCTACTTCTAAATAGAGGTTTAAAAGAAAGAGGCCCGCCAGGCAGTGGTGGTGTACGCCTTTAATCCCAGCACTTGGGAGGCAGAGGCAGGTGGACTTCTAAATTTGAAGCCAGCCTGGTCTACAAAGTGAGTTCTAGGATAGCCAGGGCTACTCAGAGAAACCTTATCTCACTCCCCATCCCCATCCCACCCCATCCCACCCCCCTCCCCCCGAGAAAAGAGAGAAAGAGACATAGCTGGAGATGTAGTATAGTGGCAGAGCATTTGCCTACTGTGTGCAAGGCCTGATAGTTAGCATGGCAAAAAAAGGGAAAATCCCCTGAACCCTCTTTGGGTTTTGTATTTTGCTTGGTGCCTTCCTGGTCTACTAAAGCTTGAGTGTCTGGTCTCTAGTATTGGGACTTACTATCTAATCCCACCATTGGAACCCCAGCCTCGTCATCCAAGATGGCAGCATGTATATTTCCAGCAGAGGATGACAGAAATGAGGAACAGAGATATAGGTGCATGCCTACCATACCACCTCTTAAGGAGGGTTTGTTAGCATCACTGAGTGCCTGCACCTGTAAATAGGCAGGACCACAGATCTGTTACCATGGCAATGCCCCCCCCCATTCCCAAGAACCCCTAGGGCTACCCAATTTCACCTGGGCAGTACATACGTCATCACGCAGATATAAAGGAGAAACCCTCCTCTCTCCTCCCTTTTTGTTCTCCCCTTTCTCTCTTTGCGCGCGACCTTCCCCCACTCTTCCCAATTAAACCTTCTTCACGTGGTATTGTCTGGACCTGGTGTGTGGTGTTTAACGCGAGTTAAACTATCAGGGTTCCCAGAAGCAGTCGTGAATGCCTCATTCAGCAAGGCCCAGTGTGGCGTATCCAGTGGGAAAGGGAGCTTAGAGAATTTGTCCTCTGGGCAGTCTTAATGCCCAGCCAAAAGCCTTCTACCATGGAAAAAGAGGGAACCTGTACTTGGCATGGGCTAATGGCTCCTGGCGCAGCTGCTAGCTGCATTGCTTCTGTTATCACAGTTAGAAAATAAGCTATGTGATCCTATTAATTTCCTTTTTAAAACACTGAAAAATATGGATTTCCTAAGCTTCTAAAAGGTAGTAAAGTGGGTACGGCACTTGGCCTTGTGTGAGCGTGTTAGCTATAACTTATCTCTTCCTGCTTTTTATTAAAAACATCTTACTGAAAAATGATGAAATTTGGTTATCTTCCTCTGCAAGTGAAATATGAGCTATTTGCTAACATCTACTAGGAAAACTTGGTTAACTGATTATATTGCTCCTGGGTATTGGTATATGTAAAAATTTCCTGGTCATTATGTACTTGAATGTAAGATATTAAAAATGATAAGTAGTTATAAAGTAAATATTCCCTTAGTAGAAATTTGCTAGGCTGCCACCATGTGTCAAGAGTGAAGGTCACAGGTCCAGATGTTCACAGCTTTCCTGGCTGGCTCCTTGAAAGGAGAATTCAAAGACTGGACTTGTCATGTAAAGGACAAATGTGACTTTGAGGACTGAGAAGCCGGGCATCTGATTGCTAGCAAGTCTAGGGCATGCTTAAATTCCACCTTTGACAGGCTCTGGCAGCTGCTCTGTGCATCTGTACTTCTAGGGTTGCTTAGAGACAGTCCTTACAGCTGGGAGCTTCCTTGTCTTCCCTTTTCTGAGTTGGAAGTCAGAGTTCTTATTGTGGCCCTTGGATGCTGTTTTGCTGTTCTCAGTTGCTTTGTCAGCTAGGGACACTTTCCAGTGAATCGGTTTATTATAAACTAGTAAACTAATAAATCATCTGTAAATGAACTAGTTTTAGATTTATACTTTGAAGTTTGTATTGAGTCGAAATGGAATTCGTGACCACGTTAAATATGGCCAGTGTTTATTCTGACTTTCTTACATGTTAGTATTCCTTTCCCTAGAGGTGACAGAAGTCCTGATGATCAGGAGATAAGAAGCAAGTGTTGGTGGTCCAAGGTCATATCAAAAACAGGTGCAGAGCTCTGTCCCCAGCCCCTCTTCCATTTCAGTCTGACCACTTTCACAGACATTCCATTTAATTGTGAGTCAATGGCTGTGCTCTGGCTTTCTCTCCCACCCGGTGTATGAGGTAGAGGTTTCTGAGCTGCAGGAGTTGGGTCTTACAGTTAATAGAAACAGGTTTGGCCTTGGATGACCCTTTCGCCTGAGCTCGGTCTCTGTTAGTCAGAGACACGCATGTAGGAAACCACACCGGTCAGGTAAGAACTAGAACCCTCAGGCTTAGCTGGTCACTGGCACCTGGGGCTAGTTCCAGCATGCTTTTTCAGAGAGACAGGGGAAAGGCTCTTAATTTTTGAAAAGGCCACAGCCAAATTACTGGTCCTGTGATCTAGTTAAAGGCAACAAGTAATTTCTTGGTGCTCCTGGTGAGTATAAAGCACTTAGTAGGCCTTAATTATAATCGCCTCTTATAAATAAATATTCTTTTAAACAGTTCATTGTGGTTTTTGAGTGATGCTGTCAAGCCAAGCAAAAAGTAGACTCAGGATTTTAGTGGTTCAGCCCAAGATCTGAGAGCTAGGGAGTCCAGGGCACAGCTCCGTGGTGTTATTTATCCAGCCTTGTGACTGGGTAGGTTCTTGTCCTCTTTAACCACGGGTCCCCTGGCTCCGAGCAGCATACGGGAGCCACAAGCATCTACAGGATAGCTCCTGTTGTTAGTGCTGTAGTGGCTTCTTGCCCTTATTTGGTGGTGAGCTTGTTGTTCTTGATGGAAGGTTTCTGGTGTTTTGAATGGAGGTTGTGGCTTATCAGCTTCTGTGTAAACATGAAAACATGCTGGAGGTGAGCAGATTTGCTGATCCACAGGAGTTCATACTTGCCCAACTGGATCAGCCAGTTAAACGCAGTAAAAAGGGCTTCCTTTTTCTTTTCTGTTTTTAATTGTTGTTTTTGGCCCTAGAGGTTATTAAAAACTGGGCCCAGATTCCTGCCCTCAAGGAGGTGATAGTTAAGTTGGGGTGGGAGAGATGCTGGCCCAGGGAAGTTCACTTTGAGAAGGTGGAATTGTGGAAGGCAGACTGGCAGGTAAGACCAGGAGCTGCAGCCTGACGATGGTTAGAGGAAGCAGCTTTCCTCTGTGTGTACTGGGGGTGCTGGATATCAGGATACATGCCGAGGTTCACTGCTAGGGTGTGCCTAGGAACTGAAGAGAGCTGGGTGCCTAGGGTGGATAGCAGGGTGTGGTTCCATCGTGGAGGGATGGCTCCCAGTTGGAGCTTGAAGCTAGTGGCTCAGCAGGAAGAGCCTTGGGCTTGAAGTGCTACCCATGTCAGGAATGTCTGAGTCCTGGGTTCTTTATCAGTAAGATGGAGACGGCTATCCTCCAGCTGCTTAGAGATCCTCAGATAAGAATGTGATTGTCAAACGTTCTACAAATATAGTCTGTGCATTATTTGGGCTTTCTGCCAGCCATATCCAGAAAAATATAGAGATGCATGAGCAGCATGTACCTGCATTTACCCTGGGTGCCAAGGAGGTACTTGGGGCCACCCTGAGTGCTACATTCAGGGACAAGAAGAGTTCCTGTATCATGTGACTGATAACATTCGAGTAGAGAAAAGATGGATGACATCATCTCACTACTGAGAAGGGTGGCATGATTTATTCAACAGGAAGATGTGGGGGAGGGGGAGACTGGCCAGAGCCATGAAGGAGGGGATCCACTGAGGAGGGGTTCCTGGAGTTGTCCTGAGGTATCCAAAGGGGGCCAGAAGGATATAGTGTAACTCAAATCCAAGGCAGAGGGATGTTCTCAGTTGAAGCTGAGAACTGCGGAATAAATGAAGATGGTCTACAAGGAAGCAGTGCTCAGCCCAGGCCTTGGAGCTGGAAGGGCAGAGGAAGGGCTGTTTGCTTCAGCCTCCTCGATGCCCCTGTGGCGCAGACCCTTAGAGGACTGTGAAAAGATCGGCGAGATTATATGACATGGCAGAGGAGGACCAGGGCTTCTCTATGGATGCTGAGCCTGGGATTAGGGCAAAGGTGGGGGCAAACTGACGAGTTTAAATCATTCTGCTGAAGTCCAGGTCCCGATGGTGGCTTGCATCTTTGTAATAGCAAAGCAACCGCTGAGAAGGGGCCAGACACTGTGTCAAATGCAGACTGTACAGATACAGGGGAAGTGAGTCAAAGCTGACCCCTGGCTTTTGTCCTCAGGTCTGGGTAGATAGTATGTATTAATCACCCCAGGAAAAGCACATGGAGAACTGGAGAGGCTGAGCTCTGGGACATACTGGGGGATGCCTAATGGGGTAATAGGTTTCTGGGTATCTGAGTATGGGTGTTTGAGAGGATGGGTCTGGGCTACAAAGCAATGTTGAGGTGGCTAGGATCGTGGGTGAATGAATGTCTCTAGCCACAAGAAAGACCTTAGGAAAGAGACTGTACAATGGAAGAGAGGCTGCCGGCGCCATCCAGGGTAAGAGCCAATCTGAGAATTTAACATACATCAGCTTTGATGTTCTTCCTCCACCACCCAGTCTAGTTCTTAGTTGAATTGGATTATGAGGTCAAATTGAACTCACAGGACAGTGAAGGATGGACCAGTAGGTCTCTCCTCTTCTCATATGGGGCACAGTAGGAATGATCAAAGTGGGTGTGGTATCCTCATGACAGCTAGTAGGACTTTGTGTTGGAGAAGGGGACAGAGGATGAACCCAGTGCCCTTGGTATGTTTCTCGGTTACTATTGGAAACTAGCAGCAGGGAAGCCATGCCCTGACAGTGCTTGCTCCCAATGCCACCTTCAGTGGGGTTCACCACTGGCCACTGGTCCATGCTTTGTTTCAGGGGGTACAGGGGATTGCTGGCTACTACTCTGAGCTGCAGCAAACACCTAATATGCTAATGTTTCCTTTTTCTTTTTTTAATGGATTAATTTTTTTATTTGATTTTGTACATAAACTACACTAAACAGCCTTTCTGTAAGCAAAAGTTAGCATTTTAGATACAGAAAAAATTAGATTGTCATAGTTAAAGCCAAAAAAATACAGACTAGGCCTTGCTATTTCTATGAACCATTGCCTGTAGCAGGCCAATTTTGCCTAGTGAAGAGACAATGAAGAGACAGTGAAGTGCCCCCCCCCCGCAAGTGTTTATAAACAGAGTCATATAACCAGTTATGTAATCTAGATAAAGCCAATCTTCACTAGGTTTTGAGGTAGGATTCCCCATCCTTGTGAAAAGGGAGGCATTTTCATAAAAGTTTCTCAGCATTTTAAGTCTGTGAATTACTCTGACTGGACTTTGTTTTAGTTGTGTAACTTATTTGGTTTAGTTTGCTATTCATTGAGTGTCCTTTTACTTAGCTGTGGCTGGGGACAGAGGTGTGAACGGCACGTATGGCTTCTGGACTCATGGAGGACTTGTGCAGAGGGAGGAGGACAGTGGGCAGAGTTGTCTGTGGTTATTACCACGAAGGAAAGGCAAGTGAGAAATAAGAGGCAGGCACAGGGCAGTGTTATGCAGAGAACTGGAGGCTGTGGGAGGATTCGGGAGAGAGGAGCCAGGGCAGAGGTCTTGAGCTAGTAGAAAGCTGTTGGCTGCAGGAGTGTGAGGCAAGCCCACTGTGGTTAGAGTAGAGACTGAGGCTCAATCTTTTTAAATCAGAGTGAATCCTCCAAGCCCATGAACAGGCTCTGTTAAATGCTTTCAGATTAGCTACCTTCAACTAGGAAAATGATGCACATGGGCTCAGGGATTGCGGGGATGGATCTTCTTCTTCTTTTTTTTTTTTTTTTTTTTTTTGCTTTTTTGAGACAGGGTTTCTCTGCATAGCCCTGGCTGTCCTGGAACTCATTCTGCAGACCAGGCTGGCCTCGAATTCAGAAATCCGCCTTCCTCTGCCTCCCAAGTGCTGGGATTAAAGGCATGCGCCACCACCACCTGTCTTAGAGACAGATCTTCATGATGGGGCAAATGGGGGCAAGAGAGATTTGGAACTGTGCTGCTGATACTCCAAATGAAGGAACCAAAGGCAAGGAGGTTGGGCAGCTTAGAAACTAGAAAGGACAAGACAGGCATGCTTCAAGCCACCTAGCCCCTGGCAACTCGTTACAGCTCTATAGAAAACAAACACACCAGGGCAACTCAGTGTTTCATTGAATATACAAGGTAATCTGATGCATGCTAAGGGCGTGCGCATGCGCGTGTTTGTGTGTGTGTGTGTGTGTGTGTGTGTGTGTGTGTGTGTGTGCGTGCGCGCGCGTGTTAGGTTGAGACCACCAATGACTTTTGCCTGGAGGAAAATTCAAAGTTTTGCCAGTATGCATGCATTTAGTTCCCTTGAAGCTGTTTCGAAATGATTTCTTAGGGCTGATAAAATAGGACACATTAGATGGGATAGTGTTTGCTGGGGCGCAGCCCTGTGCCAATGGCTATAATTCTATGAGTGCAGACTCCACAGGTGTAATTCCAGACCACCAGATAAACAGTCACCAAAATGGGAGAAATGGTGATTTTTTTTTTTTAGCGCCTTTAAAAATGAGAAATGTGTAATCTAAATCTAAAAAAAGTATTAACATGTACATGTGCATACATGAAATATATGTATAGATATGCACAAATATATGGAAGCAGAAAGGGAGGAACCATTTGGAGAGAGGAAAGGGACCCAGGAACAGGGATATGAAAGTATGGGGAGGGGGAATATGACAAGGTAAAATGATGTATGTGTGACAATGAAACCAGTTATTAAAGTTAAAAATAATTTAAAAATAATGTGAGCTGCGAGTCCAACAGCTAGTGCAGGGGTGCATGGCTTGGCATGGGCAGGCTTTCGTGGGTCCTTTACTTCCCGCTGAGTAAGAAAGGCATTGGCAGCGGGGCAGCAAAATAAACTAATTTTAGAGAGGTGAGTAAAGGCCAGATTTCATATTGATCTGATTAGGCTGGTGTATATACATTGATCTGATTAGGCTAGTATATATACTGGCAATGCCTAGGGGTTGGTGAAGCAGTGGGCTCATGCTTGTTAGCCACTCCCTTCTATTACTGGACTCCTGAAGAGTCTCAGCCGAGAGGAAGTGGGGTTACTTTCAAGGTCAGTGGAGCTTTGGCGGTTACAAACATTACCCATGAGGAAGCCTGGCCGTAGAACTCCTGGGCAAAGCTAGCTCTCTGGGGCTTGTGAACCTACACTGTATGATGGCACACCTGGGCATGCTGCTAACTGTAGAATAGATGTTATATGGGGTACATTCCAGCCAGTATTATGTCTGAGGCTGGGCTGACCATCACTGGTCTTCAATCCAGGAATTTTCTAAGTGGGGAGGAGGAAGGGAGAATGGGTATTGAATGTTCAGGCAACAAGTGTGAGCAAGGCCTGACCTGGTGAAACCTAGGCTACAGCCAGCCATGTTAAGGCCTAGGAGCAGAACTCTTTCATGGGATAGTTTGGGAACGCAAAATGAACTCAATTCAATGTGGCCTATGTAAAAGGCATACTGCCTTCCTCCAACTCTTCCTATCATGCCTGTCCACAGTTGGAGAAATCATAGAAACCCTGGAAAGGTGTTTTCCTTTTGCCCCTGAATAACTACAGCCTGGATAAAGGAAGAAGACGGTCTGCTCTGTAACTGCCCTTCCCTTAAACCAGAGATGATAATGTAAGAAAGGGCTGGGAATGAGGAATCAGAATCTGTGGTTGCCAAATGTCATTATCCTTCCCACTTCTATGCAAAGTTTAGCTACTAGTGGTTAACAGAAAAGGCCCCTGTTGTTTTGCTAGAAGTGGGTGCAAGAGGAGAATACTCATGTATTCCCATGTTCTACCAAGAGGCATTTCTTCAGTTTCTTTGTTGCCACAGGCATTGGTGACTGATGGCCAGCCAGGCTGCTCTACTTTGTGGGTCCTAGAAGAAGTGTGAATAATGTCAGCAAAGCTTCGCTGCACATCACAAGTGCCTGTAGCTCCTTGACACTGTAGAGCTGGACCTTCTGGAAGCTACTGTGCGTGGAGCTTGAGCTTTGTTTTCTTGTTGCCCCCAGGACTATGATTGAGCATCACGATCCTTGAGTCTTCATGCACCCTGAGGACAGAACCTCTAAGTACTACTACACTTAATTTTGATATAGCAGTCTGGCTGGATGAACTTCCAGGTTCTTTCTTTGATGATCTTAAACTTCATGAACGTCTGGGGTAATAGCCATGATGCAGTGAGAGCCTGTACAGTATCAGCCAATGACTGATACTCATTGAATAGGTGATGGCCAGAAAGGGGGTTCTTAGAGAGGTAAGAAGGGCCAAAGAGCAAAACCTGCGTGTTCCCATGATGCACACGATGAGAGCTAGCACAGAAAAAGCAGTGGGTGGAGGAGAGAAACGGGAAAGGCAAAGAAGCCTCTAGAAGCACAAAGGGAGCTTCAGGACAGCTCGGAGGTGGAACACACAGAATGTTGAGGACATACCAAATGCACAAAATATAGTTATATAAAACACACACTCAGAAGAGAATGAACTGCCAGGGACTTACAAACGTGGCTGCAGAATTCTAAGATGTCGGTAGAAGCCCTGGAAATTAAGTTGGATGCTGTCCAAACCACAGAGAGGAGAAGAACGTGAGAAAAAGGTTGATTACCTCAAATATCCAACACCTAAGAAGCAGGGATTCCAGAAAGAGAACGGGAGAGTAGCTGCCTGAAATGGTCTGTGCGCGATAGGAGGTGTGTCCTGGAAGTGAATGTGTTCTTCATAGTGTGAGCCAGGCTGCATAGAACTTATGTATTGATAAAGGCTTTATGCAGATGAAGGTATTCCTGGATGCCTGGGATAAAGTGGGGAGCAGAAAAGCCACTCTCAAAGGAACGTAGGTCTGGATGCTAGCACTGCTGTCTAAGGTCTCAGGAGATGGGTTGTATGCCTTGGCTCTACCTGAGGTGAGAGCAAATGTAGACAATTTGTATGCTCAGGCTTGGCTTATCCATCACGTACTGTTAGGAGAGTAAGAAAATCTAACTGAGAGGAAAGCATGTCCCCACCTCCAGTCAGAGTACATCACCCTGGTGTTGCAGCAGTGAAGGGGACTCTAGCATACCCTGTAGAGCAGGCCTGAGTGACTGACAGATAAACAGGAGTCTGAGCAAGGGCAAGGTCTGGATCTACTTCAAAGCATGATTGGGAGTTTAGGAGTCAAGATAAAGTGAAATGAAACCAGAAAAAGAAAGGCAATAGAAACACCAGGGAAAACAAAGGTCACGGACTGAACCTGGATCATAGCTCATGATAGAATGCAAGGGGAGCAAGTTTGTTTGACCTCAACATTAGAGACAGCTTCCTTTGAGGAAACTGACTTCTGATTCTGGTACCGGTCCTCTGTCCATTTATTGTTAGCTTAGATTTTTCTCTAAACCTACTTTATTTAGGATTCTTATAAACACTTTAACCTCCCTTCTAACCCATCAACTAGAGATAGGGGAGAAAGAAGGTTAGTAGGAAAAGGATGTGGACCTGTTTAGCAGTAGTTCTTTTGGGGTGGGCAATTCCACTTGTTGTCAAGATACCAGCAGTCCAGTCCAATAGCAAACATGAATCAGTAGAGGAGGCTTGATCCAGCAGAAACCACAAGGCTCCTCTGAATTGGCTTGAGTCAGCGGAAGCAGCCAGAATCAGCTGGAATACCACAAGTTCTTTGGTACATTTCTCTCTACAAAATAAAGACCAGCGAAGAAGCGAGATATAAGTGGTACACTGCATCACAATGCAAGAGTGACGTCTCACTGTTTATGGGGTTCCATTTATACTCTTTTCAAACATCATGCACCCTCAACAGTGTCCACTCAAGCAAACATCACATGCCCTCTCATGTGTCTGCTTCAGCAAAACATCCTCTCACAAGACGGCTTTCAGAAAAATACCACAACTGAGTTTCCAAAGAAACCAGAAATTTCCACTTCAATTTATACTTTTCAATGAATGGTGCTTACATACCTGGGTCTGTCAAAAAAGAGATGAGTGGCTCCCAAAAGGTGACTTAGCTCTAATTGTATATGAAAGATGGCACATAGTAGGACTTGGGAAAAGAAGAATGTCTGGGAAGAAGGGTCAAAATGCTTGCAGCTTCATTTCACTCATTGGAGGAACTGAGGTTTTTATCAAATATTGGGAAGAAAATAGAAGTTCAGGAATTTAAAACGGAGCATAGCCAATACAACCAAAAGCAACAAGTAGCTTGTTGGCTTCCCTTTCTGATGATAGGGCCAACATGGTTAATCAAGAAATAAATATCACAATCTATAATGAAAGAGAAGTTAAATCTAGAGTAAAAGTAAGGGAGCCGCCCCATTTCTGTAGCCTGGGATAAGTTTAGAATCCGTTACTTCTACCCTACGTTCTTTATTATTTATTTATTTATTTATTTATTTTACTAAAACATTAAACATTGAGTTTGAAGATGGCTTCAGATGTCAGAGCGACACAGCTCTCTGGGTAATGCCGTGTCCTGGTTTCTCAGGTCTTCAATCAGATGAACCGAGAAGACTGTGTTTTAAATTAAGCAATAATAGTGGCCTTGTTCTAATGAAGCAATAGTTCACATTTCCCGAGACAGACTGGAGTAGCTAGAGGCACACTCTTTAATCCTTAAGGAAATGATTTATTGCCAAAGACAATGAGGCAAAGCTGCTATTGTCTTTAAAGTTTAAAGAACCCCAGTGTTTGGAACATTGGATTGAAATAGTTATACAAAAGTAGGCCAGCTGTTGGGGGAGACGTGTGAGTGGTGGTGTGGCCCACTCAGTGGATTCTAGGATAACTTGTTCAGACCTCGGTAGTGCATCCAGAGCCCCGTTAGCCTGTAATCGTGGTCTCCTTTGAAGACCTCAGTTTATGTCTTTCTCTGAGTTGATTGCCATGGTTTTTGACATTGCCTTTCACTGTGACAAAGTTTCTTACTGCTAAAGATGATGCTGTGGTTTTGCAGGTTTTAAGGTTTTTTTTTTTTAAAGATTATTTTGTTTGTCTGCATGCTCAGTGTGTACCATGTGTGCCTGGTATCGGTGGAGGTTAGAAGAGGACTTGGATCACCTAGAACTGGAGTTATGTCTGGTTGTGAGCCACCAGTGTGGGTCCTGAGGATCAAACATGGGGTCCTCTGGAAGAGCAACTCTTAATCACTGAGCCATCTTTTCAGCCTCTTGTGTCTTGTCTTTAAGTATTTTCCAGTATGTTGAAATCTTCAGGGAGTTACTCCAGCACAACTTTGCAAACTCGGTGGAAGGTGACCATGGTGGCTCAACTCTAATCCAGCCCTGGGAGGCTGAGGGAAGATGGCGAATTAAAAGGAAATTCCTGCCTCAAAAATCCTGCCCTCCCCCAAAACATGGGAAAAATAGTAAAACTCAGTAGAAATAGCTGTCTAGTGGCTCTGAGGCAAGCAGTTTGAAAATTGGCTTTTCCTAGTGCCAAGCTGTAGACACTTGCCAGTGTTTGTAGTCTCTCCTTTGGACTGATATGGGAACAGGTTTTTGGATGCTGTTCTATGTTAATTTCCACTGCTTCCGTCCCTACAAGGCCTGACTCACTTCCCCCTCCCTCCCCAGCCTGTCTGTGAGAATGCAGAGCTGCTGCTCTGTAGTTTAGGCTTCTGCTTAAAATCATGGTGGTACACACCTTTAATCCCAGGCAGAGGTAGGCTGATCTCTGAGTTCAAGGACAGCCTGGCACTACACAGGGAAACCCTGTCTCTGAGAGAGGGGTAGAGAGAGAGAGAGACAGACAGACAGACAGAGGGGGGGGGGCGAGGGAAGGGAAAGAGTCAGAGTCTTGAGAGTATGGCAGCAGCAAAGAGACAGCGGCGTGATATCTGCAGCTCTGGTCCTTGGAGTTGACTTGGTGCCCACGGATCAGCAACGCACACAGAGCTGTAACGCACACAGAGGGGTAACCGCACACAGAGCACCTGGTTCCCTCACTAAACTCGTCTGGGGAGCCGGGCGCCCAGCCCTTCCTGTGAGGAACCCAGAGGAAGCTTCGGATTTATACAAAAGCCATATTTTGGCACGAGTTTTGAGGCATTGGTTGGAATGGGCTATTCTTCCAGAACCTACAGGCACCTGGCTGCTCAAGAATCAACGTGTGCCTAGCATTTAACCTACACCGTGACCTAAAATGACTTAGATTAGAAGTAGACGGTTGTCCCCGGAGTCCTTGTTTGCACACTGGTCTAGTTTTGCTCTTTTATTTGTTCTTCACAGACATAGCCTGAGCTAATGGACTGTGTCCTTAAATGTTTAAGGTCGATTCCAAGTGGGATTAAGAGCCTTTTTGCTAATCTCTGAACCAGGGCGACTGTGAGAATGGCTAAGTGTTGGTTGGGAACCTGCGTTATATTGGCTTAGCACGCGGTGCAGCCTTGAAATGCAGAGTGGTGCCGCAGGCGCCCTCTGCTGGCAGGCGGCTCCCTTTTGCAGCCTCCCACTCCTGCAGTTGGTGCCCACCCTCTTCCCTCCCTCCCAGGAGGTATCCGAAATGGGGACAGAATGCTTAAGTACCTGGGAGGGCAGAGCCTGGGGTAGGCACCTTTTCAACGGGCATTCTCTTCCATAGCTGTATGTCTCTTATTTTGTGGTTTCTCTTTAGACTTGTTGTCTTTATGCCTGACAGCTCTGCGTCTTCCTTTATTCTATGCAGTCCACTTCCTTCTCTGTCCAACGTATGTCCCCCTCCAGCGATGGAGGAGAGCGGGTTGGAGAAAGCCTCTGGTTCTGAAGACCTGCAGCTGTGCACGGAGTAACCACCATAGTCTGTTGTTGTTTAAACTGTGTGTGTGTGTGTGTGTGTGTGTGTGTGTGTGTAATGCAAATATCCCACAATCTTAAAACACGCACATGCACACAAGCACACGCGAGGGTACCGTGGAAGCCAGAAAAGAGCTTTGGATCCCTTGGAGCTGGAGTTACAGGCATTAGAGTTGGCTCTCGACTCTGAACTCTGCTCCTCTGGGTAAGAACAGACAATGCACTAACCACTGAGTCATCCCTCCAGCCTCTGTACAGCTTTTCATGTACAGAGGAATCCTTGGAAACCTTGGAATCCCTATCCCATGTAGGGACCCAGAAAGGCTCAAGAGATGGCTGTGTCCTGGGACTCTGTGGGCCTCCTCTCCTACCTCTCCCCTGAGCCTGTCTTCTCACCAGGCTGTCCATCTCCAACTCCACTTACCCACACCACCAGACTCCATGTTCCTACATCGGCTATCTCAGTGCTTTTCAACCTGTGGGTCGTGACCCCTTCAGGGTCACTGGGCTCAAATGTCAGATATTTGCATTATGGTTCATAACAGTAGCAGAATTACAATTACGAAGTAGCAACAAAGATAATGTTACGGTTGGGGAGGGGGGCGGTTGTCACCATAACATGAGGTGAGTCAAGGCATTAGGAAGGTTGAGAACCACTGCTCTAGCTCCTCCCCTGGAAGCAAAGCCAGCCTTGCCTGTTCTGTGCTGCCTCTCCTAGGTCTGTTCTGTTGTCATTTCCTGCTGGCACTCTCTCTACGAAGCACTTGCCCTCCCGATACCTCTCCCTCCTTTTCCGAGCTAGCTGTTTATCGATCAGGTGCAGCCACACTGGAGTTTTAGGAGGTGGACGCTACCTGGGAGGCCGTCCCTTATGCATCCTGCGGGGGCAGTGCTTGTTGAAGGAGGAGCGCGGTAAACAGGAAGCAGCCCACCACACTTAGCAGCCTCCTTGGGTGTGTAAGAGGAAGTGGTTAGAGAGGAGGAAAAGCTGTCTAGGCCGTCTGAGCTGCTCTTTGAGCCTCCTCTTGGCAGTTGGTTACCTTCACCCATTGGCTACAGTTGGTCCTGGGTTCTTTTTCCCTTCGCCTGCTGGGAGTCGGTCTTAAATCTGTCAATATGCCAGCAGTTTTTATTTCAGTGTGTCACTGTTATAGGTTGGCTCTTGTGCTGAACGTTTTAGTTGTTGAGTTTGGTTTCTTGAGGAGCTTTCATTATGCAGGGACGGAGACACTGTTTCTAGGTAATCTTTGCCCTGCCTGGTACCTAGCTCTGAGGTCCAAAGGCTTCATAATTAACCTCTGTCAAGGCCTCTGTTTCCCATCACATCCGAGGGTACAGGCTCCTTAGCTTCCATTCACCCATAGTCCAGCTCATTGCTTGTTTCTCCAGCTACCCCAGCACAGGTCTATCCCACATGTGCCAAGCATCTAAACCCGTTCACTGCACAGTCTAGGCCATCTCATCTCTCAGGTATTGTGAACTCCTGCAGGGACAGCGTTACATGGATACCTGGTGGGCCTATGCAGACCCCTGCAACCTGGTTTCCCTATACCCCCTATTGATTGAGAAATTTGGGGATCCGGGGACAATTGCTTCCCTAAATCTCCACTTCAGTTCTGTCATCCTGGTGTGTGCGGGTTCATCATTTTCAGTGTAGACTTAGAACTAGAAGTGGGCAGTGCCATCTGCCTCAGGTGAGGAGATGGGTTATCTCTCAGGAAGGAAGGGCAGCCACTGTCCCCATGGAAGCCATCATTGTGCTCCTGTTTCTCCTGGGCATATGTGGTTCCCTTCCCCCTTGCTGCACCCGAAGGAGCATATCCGTTAGTGTTTTGACTTTTTTTTTTTTTTAAACTGGGATCCACCCCAGCAAGGAAGAGGTACTGGGACGTTAGGTAGTGTTGTGTTTTCGTGCACCTGACTCTGCAGGCCTCTTGCAGCCCAGTGTGCCTTCCTCTCCCTTCAGAGGGTTTATTGTTTGTTCCCAGCTGTCTTTCCATTTCCATCGGCATACCTCAAAGCTCTGGCCTCCACTTCTCTGTGTGGTCCGGTGTGTGTTCTTTCTCTTTGTCTGTTGTATTGTTTGTTTCTTAGTTAAGCCGACCCTAGAGGTTGTAAACCCCGAGTGAGGTTGTAACCCCGTGACAAGTCAGCCCCTCTGCTGGTGAAATGACGGGAACTCTGCGGATCATGAGTTGGGCTTAGGGGCTGCTCCTCAGGGAAGGTCTGGGGTGGAGAGAAGAGGAATGTTTCACTTGAAGCTGCTTGCTTCGTCTCACATCTTTTGTGGGAGACTGGTTGATATGGAGGAGCTTGTATCATGTACCCATGAGACAGAGCATCTCGTGTTACATTTTAAATAAATGGAGATTCTCCTTGTCAATTATATCCTCAGTAGAGCTGAAGAAAAAGAAAAGGGGAAGAGATGAATTGTGTCATGGGCAAGGGTTGGATTCTAAATCTGAAGATACACTGTTGCAAAGCTAGGTGTAGTCAAAGTGTCCCCTGGAGGCTATCTCTCTTAGTCAGGGTTTCTATTCCTGCACAAACATCAGGACCAAGAAGCAAGTTGGGGAGGAAAGGGTTTATTCAGCTTACATTTCCACATTGCTGTTCATCACCAAAGGAAATTAGGACTGGAACTCAAAGCAGGTCAGGAAGCAGGAGCTGATTCAGAGGTGATGAAGGGATGTTCCTTACTGGTTCCCCTTACTTGCTCAGCTTGCTTTCTTATAGTACCTACCAGCCTGGGGATGGCACGGCCCACAATTGGCCCTCCCACCCTTGATGCTAATTGAGAAAATGCCTTACAGCTGGATCTCCTGGAGGCATTTCCTCAGGGAAGGCTCCTTTCTCTGTGATAACTCCAGCTTGTGTCAGCTTGACATACAAACCACGGAAGGCGGGTGGGGGTGGGTTGGAGTGGGGAGAGTGGGCGTCCAGTGTTGGAAATGGGTGTGTACCTACTAGGCAGGACATGATGGCTGTTTCCCACCCAAAGTTGGGAGAGCGAACTGTTCTGTTGAGTTTCTTGTTCTATGCAAAGTGTCTTCAGATACAAGAGTTGCACTCAGCCACCTGCTGATTCTGATTCTGGGAGGGACAGGCTCCCTCTCCTCCCTGTTTGACACCAGGTGTCATTCCGCCCCAGCTGTGAGGCCTGTGCATCATGAGCCTCTACCTTTGTTCTGTTCCACTCCTCAGCAGTTCCGGGATGGGTGGGCTGCACACAGAGAATGGTGCCCATAGCTGACTAGACTTTTAAAGTATGTAACATTCAAACCCCTAAGTTCTTTCTGTTTTATCACCAGGTTGCTTGTGGGGGCGCCTCGGGCAGAAGCACTCCCGCTGCAGAGGGCGAACAGAACAGGGGGCCTGTACAGCTGTGACATCACCTCCCGGGGACCTTGCACACGGATCGAATTTGATAATGACGGTGTGTTCCGCCCTCACTGTTCATTTGGCCAGCCTGTCTGTGCCATGTTTCACTTGCCACCAGATAGGACAGGAGACACAAGCATTTATTCCTGCAGAGAAGGCCACTTTTAATTTTGTCAGTCTTGACTGTTTTTTATTTGTCCTGAAAAATACTTGCTGCCTCTGTTTAAGCCTGGTTAAACTAGAACGGTGTGTTTATGTCGCCACCTAGTGGTATGTTCAGACTGCTGCAAAATTGAGTTCATAGCTGTGAAAAAACATTAAGCAGTCAAAAACAAAAAAAAAAGTCACTTAATTGTTAAAATATTTGAGCAGAAGCCAGGTGGTAATGGCTCACACCTTTAATTCCAGCACTCAGGAGGCAGAGGCAGGCAGATCTCTGTAAGTTTGAGGCCAGCCTGGTTTACAGAGGAGTTCCAGGGTAGCCAGAGTTCTGTTTACACAGAAATTATGACTCAAAAAAACAAAAACAAACAAACAAAGAAAATATTGGGGGGAAAGACTATTTTGTTTACTTTTTTCATTTAATTCATGTATTTGTTAGTTGTTTGTCTGTTTTGTGATATCAGGGCTCTAACCCAGCGTCTTGTGCATTCTGTTCGAGTACCTTACCACCCATTTGCATCTCTGGCCCTTAAAAACTTCTCTGTGAGAATCCTCTAAAATGAGGACGGAGCAGCATGAGTAAAATCTTCCCTATAGACTGTGATACATGAGTCGATGAGCTAGGGTACAGCCAAAATAAGTTTCAAAAATGTTCAGGAGGCACATTGGTGACTTGGCTACATGCATGTCTGTGTCAGGGTATTGGATTCCTAGGAGTTAAAGACAGTTGTGAGCCGCCATGTGGCTGCTGGGAATTGAACCCAGGTCTTCTAAAAGAGCAGCCAGTGTTCTTAACAGCTGAACCATCTCTCCAGCCTCCAAAAGGGTCTTTTAAACACCCGCCTCTCTTACCCAGCTAAAGCTGCCACCTCTGAAAGACAGGCTTACTTCCCTTTTATTTTAATATCCCATTTTATGAAGTCTCTAGGTGGCTGGAAGACGCCATACTGGAGTTCATATGTACTACCAGCTAATTTACCTGGTTTCCGGTAGGCTGGGCAGAGCCATTAGTGTTCTGAGATGCTTGAAGGAAACCAAATTTGATTATTGGCCTAAGTAGACAAGCAGGCTCGTGTTCACATTGTCAACTGTATCCTTTAGGAATAATGTGTTCTTACTGATTAGGAAATGCTCCATGAAAATTGCAGAAAACTTATAAATACACAGATATATGTAAAGACAAAAAGGGGCAAAATGTCACTAATCTTAATATCTAGATAGCACCTTAATATTCTTATTCTCATTAAGGAAGGCAAAACTATGGGCTATATAGTAGATTTAAATTGAAAATAAAATGAGCACTCTCTTTCTCTCCCTCTCTCCAGTTAAGATGGAAATTGAATCTGTTATATAAAGCATTGAGGAACAAACAGAGAAGCACCCACTTTCTGTTAGTTGAGACACTGTATTTTACATTGCTGCCTCAGAGGCACCTGCCTCCACTACACAAGTTTCAAATGTCTTAGGTTTAGAGTTTTTATGAAAGATTCAGGCAGCTGTGTCTCTGTCTCCTTGAGATAAGAAATCATGTTCCGGATGAACAGGGTTTCCTGTGTAGCTAGGCGTGGAGTCTTCATATGTTTTTGTTACCCTGTGGGTCTGTATAGGCTTTCGGATACACTAACTGTCAGTGTTACCCATGTTCTTCCGCAGCTGATCCTATGTCAGAAAGCAAGGAAGACCAGTGGATGGGAGTCACTGTCCAGAGTCAAGGTCCAGGGGGCAAAGTGGTGGTAAGTGTGGAGAAGCGCACTATCCTCAGTGTTGGCTGGTTATGGGCTCACAGCAGTGGACACCAAGCTCCTGCCTCCGTTTACCTTTGAGCAAGAAACATCCTGCTCTAACACTGGGCCTGATGCCAGGAATGAGCCCAAGCTTCGAGTCTCCCTTGATGCCTGATAAGAGTGTGAGTTGGTTGTACAACCTGTGTGTCCTTAAATTATCCAGATCCAAGGAACTTAATACACATTTTTTGAACATCCCTAAAACTAGCTGCTCTTCAGACAAAAACAAAGAAAAAAAAGCAAAGCCAAAGGACACCATTTCTGCCCTAGGAACTTTTGGGGGTTTTATAGACAAAGGCATTGTAAACCATGGGAGTGACTATGGACAAAAACTTTGCTTTTATTCTGTTTACCTTTAACCTTTTCAGGTAGAAGGCAGCTTGTCGGACTGGCCTGGAAGTACTTGAGGCTGGAAATAGGGCAACCTTTTTGTTTCTTTCACAGTCTAGTTGCTATAGTAAAGTTTGTACAGAGCTTTACTAAACTTGAGAGCAATGAGAATCGTAGTAAACACTGAGTTCTTAACACATAACACTATAGACTATAAACTGGGTTCCCTGTAACTAACCCAGACTGGGTTCCATGGAGTGTAACCACGAAGACCCTGTAGAAAACAGAGAAGATTCTGTCTTTCTGGACTGGGTAATTCTTTCTGCCTTTTAGCGGTATGGAATAGTCTGAGAGCACAGAATATAAACTGGAACTCACTGCTAGGAGATGGTACCAGGAGAGAGAAAACGTCTTTGCTTTAGCTGGGTTTGCTTTATCTCCTAAGAAAATAGGTCCTTGCTTCTGTCTAGGACACAGTTATTTACAGCCACTAAAAGCCAATTAAATAAAGAAAATGCAGGGAGGTGATGTTTCCTTTGTTTCTGTGGCAGGTGAATTTACAGGTGAATTGCCTGTGGATATGACCTGGTGTTTTAATACTTGGAATGGGGCTTGGTTCTCTAAGGGTAAGGCAGAAGCCCTGGGTCCTTTGTCGTGTCCATGGCCTCTTGGGGTGGGGGTGACTGGTATGCTTTGGACCCTCTCCCAGGATGAGGACACGCTTAGTCATCATATTTAGGACCAGCCTCTTTATTTATTACTGCTAAGTGTTCCAGTTCTGTCAAGTTTTTTGTTGTTTTGTTTTTAAAGATTTATCTATGTTCTGTATGTGAGTTGCTGTAGATGGTTGTGAGCCACCATGTGGTGGCTGGAGATTGAACTCAAGACGTCTGGAAGAACAGTTTAGATGCTCTAAATCACTCCCACCTCTCCAGCCCCCAGTTCTGTCAAGTTTTAAATAACCGGAGTTTACCATTTGCACTTGTTGGCAGACATGTGCACATCGATACGAGAAACGGCAGCACGTTAACACGAAGCAGGAGTCACGGGACATCTTCGGAAGATGTTACGTTCTGAGTCAGAATCTCAGAATTGAAGATGATATGGATGGAGGAGACTGGAGTTTCTGTGATGGCCGATTGAGAGGCCATGAAAAGTTTGGCTCCTGTCAGCAAGGAGTGGCGGCTACTTTCACTAAGGATTTTCATTACATTGTGTTTGGAGCCCCGGGGACTTACAACTGGAAAGGTATGTCTTCTGTATTTACAGACACACGGGATGCCAGGAAAGTTTCTATAATATGCCCACGGTTTAGTACATTTTAAATGGGTTATAAGGTGTTTATTAAAGCAGACAGAATATTAAAATAAAGTCTCTCCTATGGATTTTAACAGCAAATGTTAAATGTTTTAGAGTCGGGGGTTTTCTTCTGTCTGTAGAAGAGGTTAATCTTTTTCTCTAAGAATGTAATAGTTAATAGGGTTTGGTTGTCGTTGTTGATGGTGGTGGTGATGGTTTTTTGTTTTTTGTTTTGTTTTTTCTGTTTTATATTTGTTACTTGAAAGGTAAAACTGTTCACTGTTGAAGTAAATGAATACACAAGGGACTGTGTTAATGTGGATATTCCATTGTGTATTATCTTAGAAGGTCATGTTCTACTAATAGTTAATAGTTAATAGCTAAAAGAACGGATGACTGGGAGATGGGATTTTGAGGGGAAAATTGGAGGCAATATGAGGTAACCCTGGTTGGCAGTATTATATTATAGTGAGAAGAGACATTGGGGCCGGGGAGGAAAATGACCCATGGTTCTGATCAGATGAGTCTGGTCAATTCCTTTAATTAACATCAGTTTTTCTGGAAAACTTAGGAGGAATATAACAAACTGCTGTAATCCACCATGAAGAGAACTACAATCTGATTTGGGAATAAAACATTTGGAGAAATAAAAAAAAAAATCATAATATTCCCATGAGCCAGGAAAAGATTAGTACATGGAAGGTTGAAGCATGAAAACCCCAAAACGGGGTAGCCTTGGCACTTTATGATGATCCTGACTCAGAATAAAGTGTGTGGGCAAGAGTTGGGTTGAGGCTGGGAAATGACTCTGCCTAAGAGGACACACACAGCTGGGAATCCAGTTTAGTTCCCAGCAGCAGTCCACAACTGCCTGTAACTACACACACACACACACACACACACACACACACACCACAAATTAAAATTAAAAAAAAAATGTTTTTAAAAAGAATTATTTTTAAACTATTTTTGAAAAGAGAAGGGGTGTAGTTTGATATATAGGTTTGCTAGCATGTGTGAGGTCCTGGGCTCAGTCACTCTCCAGGTTGACATAAATTCTAGTCTCAACTGTTATTAAAAATGGTCCTTGAGCCCTGCATATGTCATCTTTTATGACATTGGGGAGTTGTTTCCTTTGTGATTTGGGTTTAATATTCTAAAATATTTTTAAGAATTGTAGGCTTTCCAAAATATGAAATTTTCTTTAAAGCGGTTTAAAGAGGTGATAGATATATTTAATTTTCACTTTACCCTACAGAAAAGGAAATGATAGAGAATTATAGAAAACAAAATAATCATTTATTCCAAGTTCATGTCATTCAGATTTAGTTTTCTACAGATTTCTGTTGACTAAGCAAACATTCCATTTTCCATCTAGCTTTTTGGTGTTATAAACATAGTTTATTAGAGTGCATGGGTGATTTTTAAGATTCCTAGAACCAATTTCCTTCACATTAAAGCTTACATGATCACAGAGTGATGGTGGTCCGTGCCTTTAATCACAGCATTTATCAGTATTGTATAGGATGAATCTAATTTTTGCTAGTTAAGTGATCTTACCTTTTGATTTAATTTACATTTCTTTGAAAATGAACCATCTGGAAACCAGGCATGGTGGTATACACCTTTAATCTTAGCATTCGGAAGGCTGATCTCTGTGGGTTCCAGGCCAGCCTGATCTACAGAGTGAGTTCCAGGTTAGCCAGGGCTATACAGAGAAACCCTGTCTGGAAACGCTACCACCACCACCAAAAAAGAAAACACTTACATGACCATGTGGAAGAATCTTACACATCACCTTTTCGCTCTCTGTGTCTCTGTCTACATTGCTCTCTGTGCTCCTTGACGACACAGGGGATGTTTGTTAGGACCATCTGTTTTATTTTGTCTCATCGTTATTTTTTGTTGTTGTTGTTGTTGTTGTTTTCCATTTCATTCCTTTAGGAATCGTTCGTGTAGAACAAAAGAATAACACTTTTTTTGACATGAACATCTTTGAAGATGGGCCCTATGAAGTTGGTGGAGAGACTGATCATGACGAAAGTCTCGTGCCCGTTCCTGCTAACAGTTATCTAGGTAGGAGCAAGCAGAGGTACCACACCTGGTCTCCTCCAACAATGGCTGACTCTCCACCTGAGGGCCCAAAGCCAGGAACAGGCCAGCTGGGAGCCAGAGGCCTTGCTGCATTTGCTTCAGCTTGACATATGTGCTCATGGGAAAGCAGGCTGCCTGCTGACTGACTCCTCTGGCCTGAGCTTCCACAAAGTGGGGCAGAATCTGCCATCACCCCAAAATCATGCTCCCTCCCATTTGGAAAGGGGCTGTGTTTCCTGAGCTGATGGTAGCCTGTGTAGCCTGCAGCAGGCCCTTCGTGAAGCCAGGAGGAAATGTCTGGGTGTTCAGGGTAGGCCGAGTGGTCCTTCCTCTGCCTTTAGGGCCTCTTTTAGACAAACACTTAAGAGCTCCACTCACAAAGTTACTTTTAAGTGGCAGGTCAGGACTTCCAGATCCTTCCTTGGTGATTGCCATTCTCTAAGGCCTGGCCCTGCGACTGGATTGAGGCTCCATGTCAGAGGGCCTTGTGGGTGGCACAGGGCTTCCCAGATGAGGCCAACCAGGACTTGCTAACGCAGCTTGGAGAACACCCAGATTGTGTCTAAGTGCCAATTCCTTAACTCCTGAGGCTTGTTTGCATTACTAATGGTGTCCTAAATTATTCCTGCACATTATGGTAATTACACAAAGGCTTTTAAAAGCTCTAATTCTTGGTGTGAGTTGACATAAAGAATAATTACTGTGCATTTCTTGGAAAAATGTAAAAAATCTTCTAGAGCTACATAGTAACCTATTTTTAAAAAGTGATGGGCGGGGGAATACACACAGTCTAGAGATATTACTGGAACAATGGAAGGTTTAATAAAAAGGGGAAAGTTGCTGTGAATAAGTAAATACGTCTAAACAGTATGCTAGAGTAAACATACATGTAAGCTATTCTAATTGTGTAAATACACACGAGCAGTACTGTTTATTAAAAAAAAAAAAACCAACCATACCGATTAATATACCATTCCCACCCCCTGTACAAACTTGATAAGACAGTATTGAAGATAACATTTGTAGCAGCTGCTTAATAAACACCTGTCCTCTGAGTCGGATATTATGGTCAGTGCTTGACGTAGCTACAGTATTATTAAAGATTGTTGTCGCCCCTCCCTGTGTTTACTGAGGGAACTTAATTTTCTACCTCAAGATCACACCATTAAGAATTTGCCAAGTAAGGGCTGAAATATTCATGGAAATGAGCCTGGGTGCACGAGGTCTGTTAGAGGCCTTGTGGGACAAGACAGGATCTCTGGGCAAGGATCTTTCAGGCAAATAGCAACAAAACCAATCTTTTCCATGTGCATATGTTAATCAGCAAACTCTTTTTAGGAATATGTGCTATTTAGGGAATTTTTTTATGGTTGGGTGCATCTAATATTAATTGTTCTGGTAAACAAACCAGAAGTTTGGGCATTCAGATGCCCCTGGAGTTTATAAACACGGCTACTGGTAGAACATAGTGGAGATGCAAACCACTTTGTTTGTTCTCAGTCATCTTTGCTTTCCTCAGAATGGGTTTCCTCAAAAGTAGATGTCCGAGAAAGAAGTTCAGTGTATGTTGTCACATTTTGCTGGTCTCTGTTGTGAGGTTCTCATTTTAAAAGATCAGTGGGTGTAGGGTGTAATGATCTGCCTAAGCCTGTGGAAGCTAGCAAGGAGCTTGTCAGGCACCGTCTGGCCTCTTACCACGCTTAATCGTTTCTCTTCGATCTCTCCATGCATGCGGACAGGTCTGCTGTTTTTGACCAGCCTTTCCTATACAGATCCCGATCAGTTTGTTTATAAAACACGGCCTCCCAGGGAGCGGCCTGATGCGTTCCCTGATGTGATGATGAATAGCTACTTAGGTTTGTGACCTCTGAGATGACAAATGAATTGCCTTGCTCATGGTCATTTCAAAATTGTTTTGGTCCATACAGAGCATAAATCTTCTTATTTTCTATTTCATTTCAAGTGAAACACATAGAAAAAGCATGCTCCGCTGCCGGATGGTTTTCAGCACTGGGTCAGCTGTGTCTCCTGACTCTAAACATGGGGCTGGCTCATCATAGCTTCAGTTCACTCAGAATTTGAGAACTGCAACAGTAGTGGTGATGCTTTTTCATAAACAAAACCCAACAAAAAGGCTGACATTGTTATTACTCCGCGCTGTCGTCCACTTTTATAGAGCAAGATGGGTTCATTTGAAGAGTTTTGACAGTGGATAGTTTCAGCGTCACCCCGAGTGCTGCTTTGTGCGTTATAATTGGTCATTCCAACATCGTCTACCCTTTGAACAGTATGTCACTGATCCAAGTGACAGTTCACTCACCTCTATTGTTGATGTGAGGTTCTCAAATGACTGAATCATCATGCATGGTTTGTTTGCATGTTTGTGCCTGAGAAGTGACTTGGTCCAAAGTAATGAGATGCTGCGTGTGATATGTGTTAACATTTGCTCTTGCCTGATTACCAGCCAGACTGAAAAGTATAGATGCTGTTCATGTAAATCACTGGTCAGCGAAGAACCCTATAACTTACACTCGGCAGTGAGCAGCATGATGTAGCCTTCCTAGGGGCTTCAGTATCTCGCTTGTTCTTCCTTTGTCATAGTTTTAATGTCAGAATAGGATCTGAATTGATTCTTAAGTTCACAATTCAAGCTATGCAAGTGAATTGCGTAACACTTCTTTTTAAATTCTTAATACCTATAGAAAGCAGTAAAAGTGATGTAGCACTTTGCCTTTGACCTGTCAAGTCCTTTAGTGCTGTGATTCCTGTAGTCAATGTGGAAGTAGACGAACGGTGCGTGGAGAGGTGTGTGAGGATCCAGAAGGAAAGGTTGTAGTGGAATTAGCACTTCCGTGTCCTCGCAAAGGTCAGGGTTGATGTGATTCTGTATTGTCTTTCTAGGCTTTTCACTGGACTCAGGGAAGGGTATTGTGTCTAAAGATGACATCACTTTTGTATCTGGTGCTCCAAGAGCCAATCACAGTGGGGCTGTAGTTTTGCTAAAAAGAGACATGAAGTCCGCCCATCTTCTCCCTGAATATATATTTGACGGAGAAGGCCTGGCTTCTTCATTTGGCTATGATGTGGCAGTGGTGGACCTCAATGCAGATGGGTAAGCGTATCTTTGTTATTATGTTCAGCTAATGGTGCTGATGACTGCCTTCCTTAGGTCTAGAGAGGGACTGTGGGTTCGTTGATTAAAAAACATGCTTTACTCTTCTGTCCCATCTTCATTATTGATTGACAGCTGGCGTTCATCATTGCTCCCTTCCCCCAGGCTCGTGACACAGAGTGACCTTTTAAATGTTACGCTTTCACTTGAGTTTGGAGACCACAGTTTCTTAAAAATTTAAATCTTGAAAAAAAATGACATCAGCTACATGCTGATCTGTGGTTTCTTGGGGATGAAGGGCACAGCTGTTAAGCATCCAGAATGTCTCACAGAAAGCAGGAAGTGGTGTCCATGTTGATACCTAGAGGACTCATAGATCTTGGGGCCAGCTGGAAATGGTAATGGAGTGGCAGATCCTTGCTGGAAGTCCTCCTGTTCTTGGATCTGACTCAAGGAACTGCTTTAAATTGCTACCTTCACTGTTTCCTTGGCTTATCAAAGTTCTTCTGTTCAGTATTTTAATTGATGACATGTGAGTCCTTGATTTGAGGCTCTCTGTTGTGGTTGTGTTTCTTGGAGCCTGGATTGTTAGTAATTTCCCTAAGCCTTTTGGCATCTTAGCAGTGGTTCCTAGCTCTCCCCTTCATTGTGTTTTTAGGTGGCAAGATATCGTTGTCGGAGCACCACAGTATTTTGATAGGGATGGTGAAGTCGGGGGTGCAGTGTACGTCTACATTAACCAGCAAGGCAGATGGAGTAATGTGAAGCCAATTCGTCTAAATGGGACCAAAGACTCAATGTTTGGAATCGCAGTGAAAAATATTGGAGATATTAACCAAGATGGCTATCCAGGTGGGTGATAGATTATGAGATAGTTACCATTCATGGACCAGTTGGTTGGGTACCTAATGAGCACACTTATGGCATCTTACTTCAAGACACTGGAGTAATTTTTAAAATGATAATTTTCAAAAATGTTATGTCAACAGATATTGCTGTTGGAGCTCCCTATGATGATCTGGGGAAGGTTTTTATCTATCATGGATCCCCGACTGGCATAATTACCAAGCCAACACAGGTAACCAGTTAACCTCTTTAAAATAGTGTTGGATTGCGGGGCAGTGGTGGCACACGCCTTTAATCCCAGCACTTGGGAGGCAGAGGCAGGTGGATTTCTGAGTTCGAGGCTGAGGCGAGCCTGGTCTACAGAGTGAGTTCTAGGACAGCCAGGGCTACACAGAGAAACCCTGTCTAGAAAAAACAAACAAACAAACAAACAAAAAAATGTTGGATTTTTGCCTGTATGTAGGTTTAAGTAAATCTTCACACATATTTCAGTTTCAAGTATTCAATAGTATGAGTTTTTAAAAAATATTTATTTTACATCTAATTATATGTGAAGGGGGAGAACGGGAGAGGGAGGGAAGGTGGGAGGGAGAGGGGAGAGAGAGATGGGGGGAGGGAATGCCTCAGGAGGCTAGAGGTGTCAGATCCCCTGGAACTAGTTACAGTTGGTTGTGAACCTCCTGACACAGGTGCAGGGACTAGTACTGGAGTCTTCTCGGGGAGCAATATATGTTCTTAACCACTGAGCCATCTCTCAAGCCCAGCGTAACCCAGAGTGGAGATTGTTCTATCCAGAGATTGGGAGGAGGCGGCCTGTGCTCTGTTTCCCTTAGCAGTATGCTTAATAGAATTGAAATTGAGCAAAGGGACAGAAGATCATAATTACATAGAGAATTCAGACACCAAAAGTTCTAACTTGTTTTGAGAATACAATTAGGGGAGGGGGGTGCAGTTAGATTTGATTTTAAGCTACTCTGTTTAACTTAATAAAAATAAGCTTCTGCCCTTTGGAATACTGTGTGACTCAGATGGCTTTTCTGAAGTAAATCGTATGAAGCAATAGATACTGTACATCTGTAATGTACTATAACTTGCTTGTAAGTAAACTGCAGCTTTTGTTCAAAGTGAACTTTATCTTTTTCTTTCTCTGTTTTCTTCGTTACTGCTTGTGGTGGATAGGGAGCCCAGTCACTGCTCTGTCCGTGCTGGGGAAGCGCTGTACCGTTGAGCTTCTTCCTAGCTCCTTTGTGTTTTTTCTCAGATGTAGGTAGCCATCTCAGTTAGTGGACCAGTGTTCATTCCAATGCCCTGTGTATTCTAGGTTCTTGAGGGTACATCGCCTTACTTCGGCTATTCAATCGCTGGGGATATGGACCTGGATAGGAATTCCTACCCTGACGTTGCTGTGGGTTCCCTCTCAGACTCAGTAACTATTTTCAGGTGCGTGTTGCCTTTGACTTTGATTGAACAAGCTTCAAAATGATCTTACTCTATTGTTTTGATTTTCTTGAGGCAAAGGCGTGTATAAATTTGAAGATTTTTTTTTGATGGGATATAACAGTATATGATAAAAATGATGTAATTTCTTGCTAATATTGAACTGATTTGGAGTAAAATGTGTCAGAATTCATGGAAAATGTTGCTTCCTAAATATATCTTTAAAACTTTTTTTTTTTCTTTCTGAGTCTTGGGGAGGTGGCTCGCTTCAAGGTACCTCCCTGGCACTGGTGGGTAGGTATAGTGGCCCTCCAGTCCTGGATGGGATTCCTGGAGTAGCTAGTTAGTGACACTAGCCTTTAGGTAGCTCTGGGTTTAATTGAAAGACCCCGCCTCAGCAAATACATGGAAACCTAATCAAGGATTCTCTTGAGTCACTTAGAGTCACGGATGCTTTTCCACATGCATGTACACCTATGAGAGTACCTGCTTATACTGGAAAAGCATATACACATACACATGAAAAGACTTATTTATGTTATGTATGTGAGTACACTGTCACTCTCTTCATGCATACCAGAAGAGGACATCAGATCCCATTACAGATGGTTATGAGCCACCATGTGGTTGCTGGGATTTGAACTCAGGACCTCTGGAAGAACAGTCAGAGCTCTTAACCGCTGAGCCGTCTCTCCAGCCCCTGAAATAGTTTTTTAAAAGCAACTTTCCTTTTGATGAAAAAGTGAAACATATAAAGAAGGAAATCTTATCATTCACCATATTTCCCTTTTGTTTCAATTTGTTTTACCATCCATTCTTAAGCTCCAGAATTCGTTTTTTTTTTTTTTTTTTTTTTTTTTTTTTTTTTTTTTTTTTTTTTTTTTTTTTTTCATTTATAAAAAAACGTTTCTGATCTTCTATATGCCATACTAATACACAAATACTTCGTGATGTACCAATTGTTTGTAACCTCGTTGGCCTGTGTATGGCTGTATGACATGTGTCCCTGTCTCTGGGTATTTTTCTGAATGAAGGTAACAAGCTGTGAATGAATGGGTTTGTGTTTTCTCTGACCAGCTGCTGGCTTGGTGGTGGTGGTTTAAATGTCTCCCTTCCCTCCAGCCCACAGTACAAAAAGCAGCAGTTAAAAAGCAGTCTACAGAGTGAGTTCCAGGACAGGCAGGGCTATACAGAGAAAACTCTGTCTTGAAAAAACCAAAAAACCAAACCAAAACAAAACCTCATTTTTGTCATGCTCTCAGTCAGTTTCTGACAGTAAGTTTCTGCAGCATGAGCTCCTCCTGTGCAGCCCACAGCCAGCTCCTCACACTAAGCTTCTGAAAGGGAAGTTTCTGTGTGCACCTGAAGTTCTGTGTGCATTTGGATTCACCCAGAGATGCCCAGAAAGGCTGCAGTCCTGCAGAGTGGGCTGCTGGATACGTTTCCATCACTCCTGACAATCGCCTTTTGACAAAGTTTAGATTTTAAAGTTTCTTGGGGTTTTTTTTTTGTTTGTTTGGTTGGTTGGTTTGGTTTTGGTTTTGGTTTTGGTTTTGGTTTTTTGAGACAGGGTTTCTCTGGGTAGCCCTGGCTGTCCTGGAACTCACTCTGTAAACCAGGCTGGCCTCAAACTCAGAACTCCACCTACCTCTGCCTCCCAAGTGCTGGGATCGAAGGCGAGCGCCACCACTGCCCGGCAGTTTTATTCTTTTTAAGTAATGTTAGTTCAAATGTATAGGAAGTGAAGTTCCTTAATATTTGACTTCCTCAGAATGACATGATGGATTTGAGCGCCACTGTTGTTTTATGGTCAGTAAAAGACTACAGGTATTGCTGTTCCTAACCTGGTTTGTGAAAATTTAATGTCTAGTCAGACGAAGTGGCTCATACCTGTAACCCAAGTGCTTGGGAGGTTGAGACCATCCTGATATACATAGTAAAGTCCAGGCTAAGTAGGGCTACCAGTTTTAAAATAATATGTAAAAATTAGGCCAGCAAGATGGCAATTGCCACCAAGCCTGGCAGCCTAAGGTCCATCCCTGGGTCCTCTTGGTGTAGAAGAAAAGAATCAACCCCTACAAGTTGTCCTTGTATGACTTAGAGATAGCCTGTTATAAAAATACTGAATTAATTTTTAAAACTGATGGTAAATGTAGATAGTGCCTGATTTTTATTAAAAAGTACCTGATATGGTACATTGTATACATCCCTATATGATGTTTTTTTAAGAGAAAAATTAAAGTCCATAGGATATAAGAGAGCAACCACTTACATTAATACATGTATTTATTACGTATACATATATTACTTTATATTCATTGAGAGGTTATTTTCTCACAGACTTAACAGTATTAGATATGACTCTAATTTTTGCTAGTTAAGTGATCTTATCTTTTGATTTAATTTACATTTCTTTGAAAATAAACCATCTGAAAGCCAGGCATGGTGGTACACACCTTTAATCTCAGCATTCGGAGGGAAAGGCAGTTGGATCTCTGTGAATTCAAGACCAGCCTGGGTTTACAGAGTAGACAGCCAGGACTACACAGGGAAACGCTGTCTCAAAAACAAAAACAAAAACAAAAACAAAAAAGAAAGAAAGAGTATGAATCATTTGATTGGTTGGGTTTGGGGGTTTTGTTTTTATTTGTTTTGTTTCTGAGATAGAACCTGGCTCTATAACCCAGTCTGGCCTGAAACTCAGTCTTTCTTTGACCTCTTCCAAGGTGCATGGATTATATTGGATTATAGCAGTGTGCTACCACACACATGTGGTTTCTGGTTTGGTTTGGTTTGTTTGTTTGTTATTTTTTTTAATTTGACTTTAGAGTCATTTTTATTTCTTAAAATTAACCTTTAGAGAAATGGGCAATAAAGTTCAGTGAAACGTCATGCTATGGGCTCCATGCTGCGGGCTCAGAGCTGCCACTGCTCTATAGACCTTGAGAAAAAAATGTCAGGTACAGGAAGCCTCTGCAACTAAAATGTAATCTTCCTCCTAAGAGCCTGGGAGAGGAAACCATCACAGGACACTTTCACCGTCAGTGAGATGTGCTCTTGATGTGCTCCCCAGGCTGGTCTTGAACCAGGAAACCATCACAGGACACTTTCACCGTCAGTGAGATGTGCTCTTGGTGTGCTCCCCAGGCTGGTCTTGAACCAGGAAACCATCACAGGGCACTTTCACCGCCAGTGAGGTGTGCTCTTGGTATGCTCCCCAGGCTGGACTTGAACTTCCCAACTCAGACAGTCCTCCAGCCTGAACGTCCCAAGTCTTTGAAATTAGCCATGTGGCAGATAAGCCAGTAAGAGTTGACTTGTGCATGAAAAGACACACTTTCCGTCATGCTTATAAGCTGTGTCCTGTATGTGTTACATGTTTTAAGAAATGGAAATCAAATTAAATTAAAGCAGACTCGTAGCCAAGTGTGTTCAAATATTTTGAAGTGTATGTACTAATGAACAAATTAATACTATGATATGCAAAGCCTTGGATGGCAACTTACTTTAAAATGCGTGAATAAGTACAATAAGTAAAAAGATACAGATTTTTCCACTTCCCAAGTATGCTGTCAAAACTCAAGAATGCATCTAGTTAGTGTCCTGGAAATCTACAGCCGTCTGAATGTATAATAAGATAAATAAGGTGAGCGGGAAACGTGGAGGAATGGGGTATGTGGGAGTAGTCACTGTTCTTCGTGCCTGCCTTCCCCAGGATGAGCTTGTACCCTCTCCAGCTACCAATACATTGATTCAAGAAGGTTGAGATAGTTGTGTGGGGTTTGAAAGACATTTTCCTATTAAAAACATGTTCTCTGGGATGTCAGTGTTTACCACAATCTCACTAGGGTCCTGACTGGATCCTGATGGTACTGAAACTCTATACTCATTCTTAGTTCTGGAGGGAGCAATGAAGGTAAGAACTAAGCCAGGATCTTCCCATCATGCCCCTCTGCCCCCAAGCACACAGCCACCGGGTGCTGGTGCTCCTTGTACCTATGACACGTTCAAGCCAAAGCCAGAGAACAAAAGAAGGGAGAAAAGATGTCTTCATGTAATGAGCATAGCCAAAGGTAGGACTTAAGAGTATTGCTTGTGGGCTTGGAGCTCAGCAGAGATGGGGAATGGTTAAGGGTTCAAGTTTTCACTTGCAGAGATACTGTGGGGCTTTGTTAAAGAGAAAGTCTTACCATGTGCCCAAGATGGCCTGAGCCTCCCAATTGCTAAGATACCAGATGTATGTCACCATACCTAGAAGTTAGTCTGTTCTTAGGTGGGGAATAGAAGATTCCAACAGATAAAGAAGGGCAAATAAATAGTTCATTATTCAAAGTCTTACTAAAATTAACATACAGGGAAGACACCTGTTAACAGCCACATGTCAGGTGTCTCAGTATAAATCTTTGGAAGTTGTTGAATTTATTTATCATTAAAATATGTATAATTAAAATGCATGTATAACCATATTCCAGGATATAGCTTTTATCAGAAAGACAGAGGTAATGAATGCTAGCCTGAATGTAGAGAAAGTCAATGCTTACGTTGGTGAGAACTTAACTAGTTCAACCATCCTGGGAAGCAATGTGGGCGTTGTTTCTTCAAAAGCAAAAGAACTACCCTATGACCCAGCAGACGCATCAGCCAAGCACACAGACGTGAAGTGAACAGTGCAAGAGAAACCCACGCTACCATGTTTATTGCGGCTTTATTTGAAACAACCTAAGCAGTCAGCTGGTGGATAAAGGCGATGTGCGTATGCACAGTGGAACACAATTTGGCTATTAAAATGAAATCCTGTCATCGTGATAGTGTGATGGAATTAGATACTGTGTTAAATGAAACAAGCCAGGCACAGAAAGACAGTGTCCCATGATCTCACTCATGGTGCTATCTAAAATCACTAAACTCAACAACAGTTGAGTTGGGGCTGGGAGGGAGAGGAGGAGGAGAGCTGGATCAGTGAGTGTTCAGTTAGAGACAAGGTTTCACTATGAAGTACTGGCTGGCCTTGAACTTGTATAGTCTAGGAAGTTCTCACTTGTGTAGTCCTGCTTCAGCTTCTCAAGTGCTGAAATTACAAACTTATGCCATTACACCTGGCTCTTTTGTATACTTTTATATATGTATGTATCTGTTTTTAGAAATTGAGCAGAACAACGTGTATTTGTTTATCTATGTAGTGAGGCGAGTTCTTGTTATATAACCTTAGCTGGCCTGGAACTCTATATGTAGGCCGGACTAGCCTTGAGCTTACAGCATCCCTCCCGCCTCTGCTTCTTGAGGTGTTGAACACACATGTTCTTTGAATTGGAAGTTGTTCTGCTGAGGAGGGATCCATAAGTAAACTCAAGTGTGAGCATGGATTTCTGTACAGCGTTGTTAGCATGGCTGCTGGTGATAATTGATTGCATAGAGGCTATTACATCATTATAATTAAGCAGGTAAACGGTAATGAATCATATTTATATGTAAGTGTAAGTTCCCTCCCCCATATGTTAATGAATGAGACACACCTCCACAAAGAACAGTTATTTGTAAAAAAAAAAAAAAAAAAAAAAAAAAAA
>JADRCD010217258.1:16337-27197 GCA_019843815.1 Montemys delectorum
CAATTTCACTATATGCGAGATTTAATGGTCAGCTGGAAATAACATGAAAACCACTAATTAAGGGACATTTCTTAGCGCCTGAGTCTTCTCTATCCCTCTCTCATTCACTAGGACAGTTGATGATACTGTGGTAGAAAAAAATGAACACAGCTGTTTTTAGAACTGGGTTTTGCTGAGTTGTTCCTCTTTCTCCACACCCGCGCCAGCATCTACTGTTACCTGAGTTTTTGATCTTAGTCATTCTAACTGGTGTAAGATGGAATCTCAGGGTTGTTTTAATTTGCATTTTCCTGATGACCTAGGATGTTGAACATTTCTTTAGGTGCTTCTCAGCCATTCAGTATTCCTCAGTTGAGAACTCTTTGTTTAGCTCTGTACCCCATTTTAGGGTTATTTGGTTCTCTGGAGTCTAATGTCTTGAGTTCTTGTATATATTGGATATTAGCCTTCTATCTGATATAGGATTGGTAAAGATCTTTTCCAATTTGTTGGTTGCTGAGTTGTTTTCACACACACAGAACCACCTACAACAGAATCATGGAATAGAGTATGTAAATATTTTATTTATGATCAAGTAGATGATATTGCTTATCTAATATATAATGATGTATACACTGTACATCATTAATATATAATGTATAATGATACCTAATCAAAGACCAAAATTAACTTTAATGAACAATGTAATGTGCTCAAATTATCCAACTAGTACAAGTGAGACTGACTTAAACTCTCCTTCTAACAAATTTTACATTTCAAATGTTGTCCCTTTTCCTGGTTTCCCCTCTGGAAAAAAAAACCCTATTCCTTCCCCCGTCTTCCTGCTCAATAACCCACCCTCTCCCACTTTCTGGCCCTGGCATTCCCCTACACTGGGGCCCAGAGCCTTCACAGGGCCAAGGGCCTCTCCTCCCATTGATGTCCAAGAAGGCCTTCCTCTGCTACATATGCATATGGAGCACTGAGTCCCACCATGTGTACTCTCTGGTTGGAGTTTAGTCCCTGGGAGCTCTTGAGGGTACTGGTTGGTTGATATTTCTGTTCCTCCTATGGGGCTGCAAACCCTTCAGCTCCTTGGGTCCTTTCTCTAGCTCCTTCATTGGGGACCCTGTGCTCAGTCCAATGGATGGCTGTGAGCCTCTACTTTATTAGTCAGGCACTGGCAGAACTTCTCAGAAGACAGCTATATCAGGCTCCTGTCAGCCAGCACTTGCTGGCATCCACAATAGTGTCAAGACTTGATGATTGAATATGGGAAGGATTCCCATATACTTTCTTATTTGTCATTAAACTGTTACGTTTTTCTACGAACAGAGACACTTGGTATGTATAGTGAAAGCAATAGCATTCACAGCATACATTTGCAGCAGATCTACGATATATTCCTAGAAGTTGTTGGCATTGCAGTGACATGTGGGTGAAAATGTGTGTGCAGCATGTAGCATGTAGCATGTGCAGAATCAGTGCTTCCATGTTGTATGTAGTACCACAGTGAACTCTGACAAAAACAGATACAAGGGGAAACTTAAAGGGACTTACGTTGGTTATTTGAGCATTTTGAGCATTAAAAGATATAAGAGGAGTGAAATATATTTAATATACGTATATATATATGTATAAACATGTATACACATGCATATATACTCATTTGAACAGAAATAGCGTCTACAAGTCTTGATATATACACCACTAATTCTATAATTAATTCCTACCTGGAAGAGACTTTGGAAAGAAAAATTACTAGAAATAGAACAATAATTATTCTACTGCGATAGAGTAATAACTGAGTCACAAAAAACCATCAATGCACTGCTCAGCATTTTGTGAAATTTGTTTAGAAGTAGGATGGTTACTCATTTTCAAAGCCTGGAAGATTTAGGACCTGTTATTACTACATACAAAGAGAAGGTTTTCTTTTCCAATATTAAACCAACTGACCATATGCATCAGCTATGATTCACCAAATTGACGTCATGTCCCCAAGCTGTCACACTCTGAAGAGGACAACTTATTACCTGTGTGATTTCAGCAAAACATCATTAACTTGATCTCGTAAATGAGAAAATAATCAGCCAAAATGAAAAAAAAAAAAAGAACATTTGTACAACAGCTGTCTTGAGTGACTCAGCATGCCACCGTCACAAGAAACCAAAATCTAAACATGAGTAACTGGCAGTCATAGATTTTTATTGTGCTACTCTTGTGTATTTTCTGTGCAGTGAAAAGTTTTAAAAAGTTCTGGGAACTCCAAAGATTACTTTAAACCTTTTTATTTCCTTGGTGTCCCAAAGAGTTACCTACCTGATTTTTTATTTTTTATTGTGAGAGGTTTTATATAAACATTTATAATTGGAATCAAAAGTTGACTGAGAATAGAGAGGTTGTAATCTAAGATATTTCTCATTAATTCACACTGATGTTAATTTGTGCTTTTATTATTATGTTGATTATGATGTTTTTACATGCTTACAAAATATTTATCCTTTATAGTAGTACTGAGTCCTGTGTGTCTTATGCCTAGATTGTTATCGTGGCAATGGGAAAAATTACATGGGCAACTTATCCAAAACAAGGTCTGGACTTACATGTTCCATGTGGGACAAGAATATGGAGGACTTACATCGGTATATAAATTTCTTTCTTTCTACTTATAGTGTTATTACAGTACTAATGCATATATTCAAACATACAAAGTTATTTCCTTCTATTTTTTAACAGAGGGAGCCTATAGAAACAATAGGTTGATTCTGTCTGTATAACTAACATCTTTGTTCTCTCTGTAGCAAACTTTTAAGTATGTAATCTAACCAGTACATACTTAATATTAGATCTGAAGCATAATAGATGCTGTAGGGAACAAGAAAATGTAGACATGTAGTTAGATCCCAAATTTCATTGAGGATGTAGTCACACTGACAAAGGCTTCATATAACTCAACTAGGCCAAGTCAGGAGTGATAATTTTAATTAAAGTGAGATTAAGAGCAGTTTGTGACATAAATAGTAAATGATCTTTTTATATATATATGTACATTAAATATCCTTAAATACTATAGAAATACAATCTTTCTAGTAGCTGTAAGGTATAAAGCTTTAACGTCGTTATGGAAATATACTTGTTACTTAAGAAAATATTTATATTCTTAAAATATACATATTTATGTCAGAAAATTTACTAAAGACTGGGGGATCCACATAGTACTAGAAATAGTATCAGCATTTGTAAAAACATAAATGAAGACTAACACGCAGTTTTTACTTAAAACAGATTGCTAGTAAATACTCACATATACACACACTAGAAACATAGAAAAGTAAGTTAGGATTCTTTAATTAAATGCTCATCACACAGCTTTTTACATTATTTTTATACTGCTTTATCATCATATTATTATATGGAAGATATTTCTATTGAAAATAACAAATCAAGGATTCAGAGAAGTTAAGTCACTTCAGGTTGTATTTTAAATGTAAGGTTCTTTTCTAGATTGTGTGTAACAGTGGTTGATACTTTTTAATTAATTGACTGCACAGATGAATAGGAATGGGATATTTAATGTTTTTAGACAGGATGTCATTATGTAATCCATGCTGGCCTCTAGCTCATGATCATTTACAACTCAACTTTGAAATTTCTGAGATTACAGGTATGTACCAATATGTCTGATTGCCAAACCTGCTTCGTTAACTGACACTAGCTTTATTTGTGGGGCACAATTAAAAGTCATTTGAAGACATTGTGGAGGAAAACGGTGAATTACTGGGTTTCATAGTAGCATTTGGCTTAAGAAGTAATTACTCTAGGAGGAGGTAGACAATGGTAATGGACTTTGAAAACATCCATTGGTTCCAATTCTACCTTTACTATTTTATAAGTCATGTGACTTACAATAATTAATCTTCTTTTGGGTTCCTTGTTTCCTCAAGCATAATAAGTATAGCATTATTATAGATCCTTTCTTATAAGGTCCACTGAGGACAGCAAAATCAAGTATGTGGGAAGCACACTGTTTTGCTTAGTCTGGAAAGTAAACCTGCAATTGGAAAGATGGTCTAAGTTTTCACGTGCAAGTTCTTTCCAGTTTTATTTTAAATCATGTTTAATTATATTCAAAACTAATAGTGATTAATAACACAAAACATTTATATACAGTTTGACTTGACTTGATCAGTCAAGTCATTAGATATAGAACTTGGCTTAATTCATATTCCTGAGGCAAATGTGAACAAAGATGTAAAGTAAAAGTTAATGTATAAGTTGGAAAAATTTGTTACTCAGCTATCAGAATGTTCTATTTTATTGGTATTAAATCAAAAAATTGAGAATTTAATTACCAATTTATTAATAATTTTCTTATTCATCGTGACAGTTAGTTGCTAATGATTATTCCTATGTATTAGAAAAATAAAAATGCATTTTACAGTAGTTTACACTTTATATCTATTTTATAATTTAATATTCAAATTCTATATATTATGCTTTTATGTAATGCTTGTCTATTTCATGCATTTTTATTTTGTACTGTAAATATAATATAGAATTCAGGTCAGAAAATCTCTTACAATTATATAAATATAATGTTTATGAAGACTTATTCCATATTCCCTAAACTTCTAAATTGAAGATGTGCTTCCAAACTTTGAGAACAGCAGCCAAAGCTTATGTTGGATATGTCATAAAAGAGGTGTGCTAGAATCATATCTACTTGTGACATTTTGTTTCTCTTGGCTGGAAGAGACACTTCCCAATGTTTAATTTGTTTTTATAGTCATATCTTCTGGGAGCCAGATGCTAGCAAGTTAAATAAGAATTACTGCCGGAACCCTGATGACGATGCCCATGGACCTTGGTGCTACACGGGGAATCCTCTTATTCCTTGGGATTATTGTCCTATTTCCCGTTGTAAGTACATGTCATGTTCTTTTTCAGCTGGAATATTTCAAATGTACTATATCTCCACTAAAACAACCTCTTAATCAGAGGTTACAATGATGTAGGACTCTGCAGTTGATTCCAAAAAAGCAGTTCTCCAGGGAGCAATGCACATAGTCCACAGTTTGTCTCTTCTGCATATTCTCCTCCCCTCTCCTCTGCTCTCTCCTCCTCCCCACCGTTCCCCTCCCCTGCCCACCCTTCCCTTCCCTGTCTTACCTCTCCTCTTCCCCTCTCCTTTCCTTATTTTTCTACAGTAGAAGCAATTGTGCTTATTTTAAAAGTTTTTAATCTGAAAAATCTTTCTACTCAAAATTAAGTAATAAACTGTCATAGTGTTAGATGAAAGACCCATCCCAGCCCCAACATTCCCTACTCATCCCCTGCCTATAGCAGAGCTGTGGTGAATGTTCTAATTCTCCAAAGTCTGTGAAAAGACCTGAAATCATCTTTAGCAAAATGCTAAAATTCATGGAGATTAACTATACTTTGTAAAATACATTTTGGTATTAGCATTAAACTTGTCTATTAAAGTTAACAGGATAACATTGTTAAAAGTATTAATGTATAAGTGATAGGTATAAAGTATTTAATATGCTTCAGGTGTGTTCTGTGTATTTCTTATTTAGTGAAATATATCAATACATAAAAGTGTGAGAATTGAAGAGAAAATGATAAAATTAGCCTTTTAGAATAAATACATTTAACAAACAAATGCAGAGACCATAAAGCTAACAAGAAAGAAGGCTGAAATATCAAGAGAAAGAATTTGTAAATATGAAATGGCAAATGATAAAATTGATTATTAGTGCTCAATCAACATATGGACAACACTGTCTTTCAGAGCTGTACTTCTTTGTGTAGTGGGCGATCCTGTCTAGAAGCCAATTTGGACAAATAAATCAAAAGGAATAATATTACATATGTGTTGACACTATTACCACTTTCAGGGAAGCTGGTCTGCAGCGTATAGGACACTTGGTTGCCTTGTTGCTACTTTGTAGGAGTTCAGAATCAATGTTTTCCCTACCAGTCCTGACAATCAGAAACACTTTCAGACATTTGCAGTGTCTCACAAGCAGGAAAGAGATCCTCACATATGAAATCCATATATACATATACATAGACACACATGCATCGAAAAGAAATAATCATTTCATCATTGAGTGAAAACCTAGTTCAAAAAACAGGTGGCAAAAAGTCATTTTTTTTCTAATGTTTCAAAAGCTATGTTTATAGTAACCAGGTCTTCGATATCACCTTAAAAGGTCATTTTGAGAGCAGGAGAGATGGTTTAGTGATTGCAAGCACAAAATGCTCTTGAAGAAGACCAACACCACAGTTGGTCCACATTATTACCTGTAAATCCAGCTCAAAGGGGGGTCTGTGCCTTTTGTCATTCCAGGCACCAGAACTACCCACACAAACACATACCTTGAATATATTGAATTTAAAAAGTCGTGAAAATAAGTCTTTTGTGAATGGATGTACTTTTGTAATAAGTAAGTACCTTATTTAAAAAATAGTTTCAGAAATAAGTATTTTAAGAATATCTGCAAAAACATTCACATTAAGAATATTTCAGGGCCATGAGCTGGATCAGTAGTAGAAGCTCTTTTGAGCAAGTTTGATGACCTGAGTTCAATCTCCAGATCCCATAGAGGGAGGGAGGAACCAACTCCTGAACCAAACTTTATGTTTATATATATATATATATATGTTTATATGCATCACATATACACATGATGGTACACATGCACACACACATACATACACACACACACACACACACACACACACATACACACGCGCACGCACCCCCCCACACACACAGCCACACACACACACACACACTCAAGATTATTAAAAAAAAAAACACAAACCATTGCATTGAAGAAATACTGCCACTGAGAAAAAAAAATGTAAATCTATCTTTAATTTTTGCAAAACTTTATGTTGATTTAAAGAGATGATTTTTTTCCAGTTAACTAGAAATGCAATTTTGTTTTAGGATATAAGGAAATTAATTATAAAAATAAGTAAATATCTCATATTTACAAAGAAGTTATGTTTTTGTTATTACATTTTATGCCCTCTGGTTATAGTCTTCCCAATTAACTGATCTTTTCTAATAATCATTATTTTTCCTGATTATTCATTTCATATCCTCAAAAGCTGTCCCAGATAATTTCTATGTTTCATCACCAAAACATACAAATCTACTTTATGAGAGGTTAGAATAAAAAAAAATTTTAAATTAATTGTCTTAGTTAGGGTTTTACTTCTGTGAACAGACATCATGACCAAGGCAACTCTTATAAGGACAACATTTAATTGGGGCTGGCTTACAGGTTCAGAGGTTCAGTCCATTTTCATTAAACGGGGAGCGGGGCAGCATCCAAGCAGGCATGGTGCAGGAGGAGCTGAGAGTTCTACATCTTCATCTGAAGATGGCTAATGGAAGACTGACTTCCAGGCAGCTAGGGTGAGGGTCTTAAGCCTACACCCACAATGACACACCTACTCCAACAAGGCCACACCTCCAAATAGTGCCACTCGCTAGGCCAAACATATTCAAACCATGACATCAATATAATAGAAATTGTTAATCTTTCATAGTTCTGCGCTCCAACCCAGAGGCTTACGTGCTGCACTATCATTCTTCTACTAGCATCCATTCCATCTCTCTTTTTTCCAAACATTCATATTATTACTAACATCCATCCCATCTCTTTTTTTAAACATTCATATTCATCTTTCAATAACATTCTTTGATTAAGAATGATAGAGGATTATATATTAAACATTCATGGAAGAATAAAGAAAAGTATCTGTTCTTCAAAATAGATTATAGTGATTTCTGTGTTAAATCTAGCTCAAATTTGAACAAATGTATAGATCAGAGGAAATAAGGATTTGTGGCTTGACTTATAAACTTAAGATAGGCAGAAATCGTGAATTTCAAGTTTTAAAAAACAGATATTAAACTGACTTTTGCAAACTAAAATCATCAATATGCTGTTGAAAGTTGTCAGTGTGTTGCTAATGTTTGATTAAATACTATTACCAATAACTCATTTTTATTTCAATGTATACTGAACATTAATTGCAATAAATATTTTCACACTGTCATTTTTCCAACTTATATTTATAGCCAGGATTTATTTACATTTTCTCCCTGGTGAAAAGCTAATATAATTTATCTTTAGAAGATTTGCGTTCTTGTTATTTATTTAACCCCAGTTACAATATTCATCATTTTTTCACTATATATTTTTCTCACAAAACGTGATTTGTGTTCTTTAAAATTACTGAATAGTATCTAGCATATACTGTGGTGTGATCAAATAGGAAATAATGAATAAATAGCTATATGTTTTATCTATCTATATATATATATAGATAGATAGATATGTACAGACACATGCACATACACACACACACACACACACACACACACACACACTCCTTAATGTATCTTGAGTAAATTGTAGTCATTGATAATGGAATAGCTGATTTCAACTCAACTAAGTAGAAAAAACAGTTCCATGACTCTGTAAGTGTATAAGTCAAACTACTTCATATTTAAATTGAGTCATAGACACAAGATTCTCTTTTCTTTTTTTAATTAATACACTTTTTTATTCACTTTACATCCCGAGCTTGGGTCCCCCCTCCCTCCTCTCCTCCTAGTCCCATCCTTACAAATCTTTCCCCCCTTTCTCCTTCCTCTTTCCCTTAGAGAAGGAAAAGCCAGCCTTGGGTACCACCACACCTTGGGACATCCAGCTGCTCTAGTTTTCATTGTTCACTTGTCAGATGTGAGTAGTGGAGCAGATAGAGGAAGGAAAGCAAAGGAAGCTGCATGTAGCTAGTGTTCTAGAGGGAGGAAAAACACCCCAAAACACTGTTTCTCAGTGTTTTTCTTACAGTGAGCATTTACAATATTCAAATGAATCCAGAAAACTATAATTCCAGAATCTGGTTGTACCTGACATTTCAGCTTATTTTGAAGTTCAAGAATACTGAACTAAAAGAATTAAAATAATTATTAACGATTATTAAACCATTAATTATTAAAACTTCAGGTATAAGATTGCCTTAAGGGTTTCAAACTAAATAAAGACACAACCATTAAGTAACCCAAGGTGGAACTAATCATATTTAATGTGGAATATACTATAGAATACATATCTTAATCTTTGTTGTAAAAATGTAAGGGATGAATATCAAATTACTCAAACATGTCAAGTAATAAACTTAAGTACACCAATGGATAGCTTTGTGAGCTAAAAGCTACACATTGCCTCAGTCAATCTTTGTACTGTAAACTGAATACCTAGTCCTCAGAGGGCCCTAAGGGAATACCATCCACTTAAAGTAAGGGAAAATGATGGAATTTATGTTTGCCTGTATCTTTATCCACCTATAATATCTCAACCTGGAAGTGAACATGAATCAAAACCTTTTTGCATGCATTAATTCTCTCAAGTACTCTCATAAATAACAATCACATTTGCATTCCAAAGGTGTCTATGTGTCATTATTGTTTTGTTGCTGGATTATCTGAGCTCAGGGCACTTCCAGGGATTAACGGCCAGCTGGGTCTAAACTGAGCCTCGCTGAACTCTATGCCATCAATTCTAAAGAGTTAAGACATAAAGCTTCAGGAAATGTCTTGTGTCTCATTCATTACTGCTCAAGTGCTTCCAAAATCCTAGCATCTTTTAAGCTTTTCTTTATGCAGCAATTAAACTCCAGTAGAAAGTTCATGGAAAAGCAATAAGTCACGGGAGTTCAGGTAGAGGTTTTTTTTTTTTTTTTTCAAACATCTGGAAAAGCTAACGTCTAGCATATTCTATCAACAAAAATAATTATTTACCCGTGTTTCAGCAGAATTGACATTAATTTCTATTTTTCAAATTCTTGCACTAGGTTTAGAAAGCATCTGCATTTTCAATTATCTTCACTCAAGTATAAATAAAAATAGGTTATAGGAAAAAGTGAACAGTTCAGATTGCAGTGAAAATAAAGCAGTCAGTCTACACGGAGTCTTCACTCAAACAATACTAGCACGAATGCTAGTATACGGAATGGCCATAGTGTTCAGTGCTGAATATCTTGCAGAGAGAGGTAATCCTCTTGTACTGTGTAGAATGCAAACTGTCAAAAGCCATGAAGCCACACCCACAGGCAGCCTACAAAATAGCAAAACGAGACTTTGCACATATTATGTAGTACCTAGAAGAAGATACTGATAGTGTTAAATAGGAAAAGAGCAGAATAAAATTATATTATATTTTTAATTTATTTTTATATCAATAATGTTAGTAAATTATTCACTTTTGAAATAAATGAAATGTCAACAATAACAATTTTAGTAAATTATAACAAATAGATTTCAGTGTCATGGTCTGGTTTTATATAGATGAATATATATACATGGGTTTTATAATTTATCATAATATTTGTTTCTACAGGTGAAGGAGATACTACACCTACAATTGTCAATTTGGACCGTGAGTAGTGTCAAATATAAAGTATAATTGACTTTCTATGTGTCACAAGTGATTTCATATTGTTTTTCATAGAAAGAATTAAAACAGAAAAACATTTATAAATAAATCTGATTTATATGAAAAATACTTAGCAGTGCTCTTGCTAAACTGTAACTCTGCCCTCTATAAGTGAACTCAGGTCCTCTACAAGTACAGTGCTGATTACAGAACCATTTCTCTGGCTTCTATTTGCTTTTATTTTAAAATGTATAATTTCCTAATTGTAGATTTGTAGATGTGAAACAGTTAAGAAAAAGCTTCATATAACGTTGAAAAGTGTACTTATGCACTTCTAATTTGAAGATGACCATATGCAATATGACATATATATATATATATATATATATATATATATATATATATATATATA
>JADRCD010217259.1:15232-26300 GCA_019843815.1 Montemys delectorum
GGCCCTGGATCCCATTCTTAGCATTGTGGACGAAAGGAACAAATGACAGGAGGGAGGGAGGTACTGAGGGAGAGAGAAAGATATGGAGACCCACAAAATAGGACTACTATGCCAGCTTTTAAGAAGCACATGAAACATGTTAATATTTTATTAGTTCAAAACCAGCTTCCTGCTTTCTGTAGAAGTAATAGTTCAGGTCAAAGCTGACATCATTAAAAAGTGTATGTAGGTTAAGCTATTGTCCAGATTTTGATTTCTAAATACACTTTTCTTTAAAGTTTATTTTAACAAGAGCATGTTTTGGGGAGGAAAGCTTAAAAAAAAAGTGGTCACTTTTTAACAAAACCCATACATACATGAATTACTTAATGGGTGAAAAGCATGAGAATATTGTGCCTCTTGTTAACTCTGACAAGAAAGATGTGTAGATGCAGCTTTACTATGTGCTGTATAAGAAGGGTCAGTGACTCACTCCCTACAGTGTAGGAGGGAAAGACATTCGTTCTTTCACCAACATCTCCCCAGTACCTGGTTCAATTTCGTGCACATCCTAGGTGCCTGGCAAGTGTTTACTAAGATGATATGTTGATTCAGGGAATTCCTTTGTAATGAATTCCATCACTGAGCAGCAGATATGTTTTATAGTTTAGCTCCAATTTCTGCCTCTCACCTAAAACTCACCAATACAACACAAAAACGTTTATAAGCACACAATTTGATATGTTCCTATGACAATCCTCAATGCTGGTCCTTTGAACATGGAGCTTGTGGAAAAGACAGAGCTTATAAATCTTCAGAATAAATAGAACTCACCCAGAACCATGGAAGCATGGGAATTAGGTAAGTAGAGAAAAGACAATTCCAGATTCAGAAAGCATCAGTTTTACATACAGTGTATTTTGGCTTTGCAAAGTACTGAATACAATCCTCAGCAACACACTCACACACACACAAACACATACACATACACACACACACACACACACACACACACACTCACACACACCACATTCTGACTTAACTTGAGTCCATATAGCAGTATCACAATAATTAATAGTATTTTCCCGTATACTTTGATACAAAGCACATATGATTTTGACCAGTTGTATCAGAGTTGATTCTATGTTCTTCTGACATACACTTGCTTTTTAAAAGTGCCTCAGTGAAATTTATTTTTAGGAGCCAAAAATAGATAACCTAATGGTCTTAGAAGCTTGACATTTGAAATCTTAAAACGTTCAAGAACGTTTTTCGTTTTTTTGTTTTTGTTTTTTTTTTTTTTTCACTTCAAGAAGTCACAATTGCTTAGCCTTTAAATGAGAGTCTGGTTTTAGTTGTTCTCCATTATTCCATCATGCATCAGTTTATATTTCCCTGTTATTGCTAACCACTTACTAGTAGTTAACTTTAGAAACTAATGTCTTTTACAGTTGAAAGTTTTACAGAGAGAAAAGAGGACAGGCTTGGTTTTAATGTTGGAGGTCCTGGCACGGACTGTGCTGAAGGCAACTTTGGTGGTCTGGCAAAGACTATCTAGTAAGTAGCCTTCTGGGTGGACAATGAGTGGTATTTACGAATTTGTCCATGACCTCTCTTCTTTGTGCCCCTCCAGTCTCCAGTGTCATCATTAATTAGTCTTAGGTCTCCCATTTGTCTCTTAGAAAGCGTCTTGGGTAAGCCAAGTTAATAAATGTGGAGTATGTGAGCTGCTGGCCACCGGAACATGCAACTGTGCAGGGGCATTTGGAGGGCAGCCTGTCCTTTGATCCTGTGGAGAAGTTTAATTCCAGCAGGCTGCATGGGAGTCCCAGCCTGGTGGGGTGCAGAGGGGGTCCTCTGAGCACACCCATGGGACTGCTGTCATTTGTCCTGGTTTTACTTTCTAATTTCTAAAACAGAGGACTCCAAGACAGGGAGAATGATTTCACAAGGTTTCTCAGCTTTCCAGAGAATTTGCAGGCATGGCATTCTTCAGTGGATTCTTACCATAGGTGATAGGGTCTCAGCAAGGGGATGAGAGGCATTACTCCCATCTTCTAAATGGGAGATCTCTAAAGTGATGGAGCACCCAGCCTCTTCAGCATTTGGTCCCCAGCCCTCACACTGTAGCCTTTCTGCTGTGAAACGTTTTCTGACCAGTTTTACTAGGTCATCATAATAATATATAATAGTTCAGTTGTTTGCTAATGCTTCACCCTCTGGAAAGTACTTTTATATATTATCTCATATCATACAGGAAGACAGGGGCCATCACTTGCAGATAAGACAAAAAGCCACAGCCCACCTGAGCTCATAAACTTTGAACAGTTTTATGGCCATCCCATTTGTCACTACTGTTAGGACAAAAGAAGAGCTACAATGACCAGTCTTTTCATTTCAGAAGTCAAAGCCTTGCTTTAGTGACTATGGACCCAAGCCCTTTTAACTTTAGGTTAGAAAAAGTAGCCTTTGCCAGTCATGGCTGCACACACCTTTAGTCCCAACATTTGGGACGTAGAGGCAGGCAGATCTCTGTGAGTTCCAGGACAGCCTGGTCTCCCAAGTAAGGAGAGCCAGAGCTCTTACACAGAAAAACCCTATCTCACAAAACAGAAAGAAAGGGAGAGAGAGCAAGAGGGAGAAGGGGGGGGGAGGGAGGGAAGACAGGGAGGAAGAGAGAGAAGAGGGGAGGTAGGAAGGCACAGAGAGAGGGAGGCACTGAGGGAGGAAAGGTAGGAGGGAGGGAGAGAAGAAAGGAGGGAGGGAAGGAGGGAGGGAGGGAGGGAGGGACAGTAAGAGAGAGAGAAGGGTAACCCTGAAGGGATCACCCATGCTTTCAGTAACTTTTCATTTCTAAATTGATAATATGACATATTATTTGTGCTCACAAAAATAGTTCTAAAAACAGTTACTAGGGCTTGAATGTCACTGAGGGGTTTTAAATTGTATGGCTGTGTATTCTCAGAATCATAACTGCATATCAGGAGAAAAGCATGCCACTCTGAAAGTTCATTGTCAAGTGATGATCAAAGCATAAACCCTTCAAAGTGTATTTGACCAAGCATGTCTGTGCGCTGGTCTCTGTGCTCAGTCAGTATGATCATCTTTGCTACCTTACTTATTCTTTGTGGGAGGAGGTGATGAGCAGTGCTAGCGTCATAAAAGTTTACTAAGCCAGGGGCTGGCGAGGTGACACAGCCAATGAAGGGCTTGCCAGATAAGCATGAGGAGCTAAGCTCAGCTCATGAGCACCCATGTCAAAGCTGGGCATGACAGTACTGGCCTGAAGACCCGGTACTCAGAAAAGCAAGGAGACTCAGATCCCAGGGTCTGGCTGGCACGTCACTGGTTCAGAAAGGAACTCTGTCTCAAAAAATAAAATGGAGAGTGAAAAGAAGATAATCAGTGTCAACCTTTGGCTCTCATGAACACACATTTACACACACGTGCACTCATACATGCACACACGTGCACACACACATTCACATACACATTAAACATGCACACACAGACACACACACACAAGGAACATACAAATGAAATTTTTTAGATATATTGATCCATTTTAGATGGACTTGGGACCACCCATTATGATGTTCTCACGATTTAGCCCTGCCCTGACTCTGTCATCTAGATCTGTTTGTTCCACCTTCAAAATGTGTCCCAGTTCTGTATACCCTCCTTCCCCTTTTCTCTGTCCTCCAGCATCACTCAAGCTCAAAACACTTCTGTTTCACCGTTTCATCAAGAGAATAATGGTATCAGGAAGGATGTTTACCATTTTTCCAATGGTTTATCTACTTGGAAAACAGGAAAGAGTTTTAGATACTATCTACTATCTGATAGTAGTAGAATAGTTATAGAGTACTTTTTATAGAGAAGATCAAAAACACTTTCAAAGAAAGGTAAAGATGTTCAAATAAGTATGCTTTTTGTTTGTTTTTATAACTTACATATTTATTTCTTCTGTGGGCATGTGTGTACATGTGCAGACACCAAAGAACAACTTTCAGGGTTGGTTCTGTTCTTCCACCATGTGAGCCCGGTATCAAACTCAGAGCAGTGGGCATGGTACCAAGTGCCCTAGTCTACTGAGCCATCTCACTGGCTTCCGAAACAAGCATTTTGAAGAGGTTTGGCTGTTTTTGAGGAAACTGTTCTCCATTTGTCCCAAGGTAGGATTTGTACTTGTCACCTTGGTGACTAGCACTGGAACAGTTGTAGTAGTAGACTTTCTAGGAGAGCTCTAGCGAGAGGCCCTAGAAAGCAGCAGTGCCAGGAGAAGCCTGAAGCAGAGCACTCCTGCACTGGGACCTCGGAGCCCCAAGCTATGGTAGAGCCCTGAGAATATGTGTTAGGAAACAACACAAGATCCCCTAGTCATGTTCCCACCATCTTCTGGTCTCCCAGCATAGTTGAAGAGTCTAGAAATCTGGTTGCTGATAGATACTGCAAATGAAAAGTGTCAATTCCCTCCTGTGATATCAGGGCTTGAGAGACTGAACCAGAGTTCAAGGTAAGACTGTCTCAAACAGAAAAAGTGTCAGGTGACCCCTTGCAGAGGACACTGAGTCACTTTGCTTGTTTCATCTGATCCCGGAGATCGGAAGAGCGTCTAAAAAAAAAAAAACAAACAAAAAAAACCACACACACACAGAATGCTGGGTATGATGTTTCTGATGTAAGTACAAGTCCCTCCCCAACTGCTCACTTCCAAAATGCCTTTCTTTTATGTTTATAGAGTCTCCCAAGATGTAAAGTATACATTTCTCTACCTTTCCTCCCTCCTTAAAACATGGTTTCATATGGTACCAGGCTAGACTGGAGCACTCTGTGTTGCTTAGTTGACCTTTACACTCAAGTCCCATCTACCCCAAGCACTTCAGAAGTATACACTACACAGCTAGCTGTTTCTCTATTTTATTTTAACTCGGTAACATGATATACTTACAATAAAAATCCAAGGCTTTAGTTTCCTAGACAAGGTTTTATCAGTAATTTCGAGCCATGACCAGAAGTATATAGAAAACATTGGAAGACATCTTTTTCCTGAATTAACCACGCTTCTTGATTATTGTGGTTTCCATGTAACCAAATCTGGTTTAAGGCAACCTGATTATCAGAGATTATCGTTTATTATTTAAATTCCGGGTGTCCTGTCTGAAGCGGATCTAGTGAAAGTACTCATGTGTTAGTGAAGCTAGAAGTAAGTGGTGTGAGGTCAAAGGGCCCTCACTCTGTAATGAATGTGCTGGGGACTCAATAGGATGAGTGAGGCAGGTTATTTTATGATCTTGAAAGGTCGCACTTCAACCTTCAGCAAAATGGAGGGCATCTGATTGCTTTCTGGGAGTAATACTAATCACCCTGGAACTCAGGTCCATCCTTCCCTTTCCTCATTGGTCAAGCAGTCAGGGGAGGGGGATTCCATCTTACTCATCGCCTGCTACTTCTATTTGTCTGCTTCCCCATCAAAGTCTCCAGGTGGGCTTATCTCTACATTTTTGTATCCTATTTATTGTAAAGCTTTTTTTTAGGTGGGTTTAAGTGTCCTAAGTCTGTGGGTCACTAGGCCAGTTTGGCTGTTAATGCTGTACTCTGAGCTTGTAGTCTGGGTGAGGAGAGAGAGCCTAGGATGTAGCAGCGGTGTCCAGTGGTTTCTGCCCCACTGAGTGGGGCAGCATGTACACTGACTCTAAGCACATTCATCTTGAGAATGGGCCTTGGGTTTACTTGCTGAGTGTGAGGCCTTTAAAACGCATCCAGTATGCTTCCTGAAGATTCTCTAACCTGATGGTTCCAGGAATTCAGATGTGTGGGAACTTGAGCAAAATCTCTTTCAGTCTATGGATCGGAGATGGCCAGGGACCTTTGTTCCCTGAGATCAGTCCTTAAGTACCTCTGCTCCCCATTATAAGGAAGAAAAAAAGGAATCTGTAACGATTGATAATGAAACACAGTGCCCAGGCAGGCTCTCAGCAAGTATGGCTTCTTGATTATGTCTAATCTACACCTACCCCTCTTTGCAGCAAGTGAGCAACAGATGAAGCTGGTGTGCAAGGAGTCCCCAAGGGAGTACCTGCAGCCTTTCAAGGACAAACTGGAGGAGTTCTTCAAGAAAGGTAGGAAGCTTCTCAGGTGGACATCAAGGGGTACTCTTCTGTGTCATCATGTCAGAACATTTCATCCTTTAAATGATTCATTATGATTCCTGCTCTTGAGATACTTTGAGTGTAAGCCTTCCTGTCTCTTCTGGACCGTAGGTGTCCTTGATGTATGTTAACTGAACACAGTGTGTACATATAAGGCTTGCGTAGTCCTGCAGCTCAGATTGATGGTCACCTCTGACAGGTCGATGAGGATTACATTCCTGGTCTCATGAGCATGGCAACTTGGGAATTTGAAATTTGTTGTTGTTTGTTGTGTTGCTTTTTTTCATTCCATTACAGGGAGGCTAACTGGGGCCCAGTGAATGTCATCATCCCAGTGCTTGGCTCCCATTGGTTCTCTGGGATACTCAGAACCTCCAACACTTACTTAGAAACCTTTACAGGTTCTGTACCTTCCTCCATATTTTGGGGAGAACTAAGACACTTTTATTGATCGGAGTTAGTGAACATGAAAATGCAATGCTTCTATGTATTTCCTATTTTAATTTCCCAAAATCAGTTTAAGATTCAAAAGAAAACTGAATATGGGATTTTTGAAAGAAGCTTTCTTCTTTACTAGAAAGCCAGGGGAAATGCATGCAAGGACGGTTGGGGAAATTTCAACATGCTGTTTCTATTACCAAATAAGGCCACATGATACTCCACCATCAAAGGGCTGCTAAGTTGGGTCAATTGACAAAGTATGGCCAAACCACCTTGGAAATTAGCAGAGAAATTCTCAGTCCATGAGTCACAGGAACTCCATCCCAGCTGCTCCCTCTGTGCAGAGATCTCTGTTCTTTCCTCTCTACAAGATCTTGTTTCCGTGAAGCAGAAGGCAGAGTCGGCCTTGTTCAACCTCGTGTTTGATGGGAGTAATGGATCAGGCACAGTACCATCTAGAGAGCAAACATTTTGTACACAAATGACACAAACATTTTGTACTATGTGACTGTGCATAGGTAGGTTTTTAAAATGTGATTCATCAATGTAAACATGTTGCTTTATGGGCTATACCATACATACATAACCTGCAGGAGCTTCCATAACTTCTACTTTTGTTACCCCTAATTTATGACTGTTTCTTTTCACGTATGTGAACTGAACTTGAAATGAGGTACATATGGCTTAGATTCTATACTTTTAAATTTTTCTATTATTCAATAGCTGGAAAATTCCAAAATGTATATATGTATGTATGTGTATGTATGTGTGTGTGTATGTATATCTGCCTGCATATCTTAATGGGCTTAAATTCTCTCTTTAAAAGACAGTATCTTGATACATTGAAAGTTCTATTATTTTGATGAAAAGAGATGAATAGGAATAGGTTAGAACCTTGAAAATGTTTCAAACTTGGAAATTTTACTAGGTTTCTCAGCTTAGCGCTAAAATCGTTCTTGAGAATTTCTTTTTTTTTTTTTTTTTGAGTATTTTGATCACATTGACCCCATCCCCAGCTCTACCCAGATCCATTCTTTTCACCTTCACTTTCTTATTTAACTTTTGTATGTTCTTCTTTCTAAAAAAAAAAAAAAATTGTATGCAGTTTATTTGGCTAACTATACTTGGGGATGGGGCCTGCCATACTACATTACACCATTAAAGAAAATTGACTCTTTCCCAGGAGCTATCAAATGCCAATAGTTCTTCAGATATCAATGGAATTTCATGCCCACCCCTAACCCTCATTCTGGGATTTTGTCTGGCTTGATTTCATATAGATCTTATGCATGTTGTCACAATCTATATGAGTTCATATGTACAACTCTCCTGTGGTATGTGGAAAGCACTGTTACAGTGCCAATTGAGACCATGGTTCTGTCGTTTAGTGGTGTATAACTAACAACTACATGACACACAATGTTATCCTAATATGGTTTAGAACCTGTAGCTTTGCTAACTTGTAGATTACACAAATGGGAATATCTCTTGATTACTATTAGGGCAATAAAGAATAGTTCCTTTGAAAAATAGAAAAGATTTATTTTGGGTCAGAGTTTCCGAAGTGTAATTCAGGGTCACTTGGCTCTATTATCCACAGGCTCCATTGTCCATGGACTGTGTTAGGCAGAGCATCACGAAGTGAACTTGGGCAGAATACAGTACTACACTTTTTAAGAGTAGCTGTTTCTCTGACTAGTAGAAAACATAAAATTCTCTGCCCACCACAAATATGCATTATTGACCTTGGATAATCACATTTTATGGTGATTTTCATGTGATTTAAGTATAACATTTATCTGATTCCACATTTTCATAAGCAGTGCCACTATTACATGTGCTTCTAAGGAAAATACTAGTGCTAACCCAGGCTTGATGTAGAGCTCATAAAATATACCCCGATATCAGAAATGCTAAAGTGTGAAATCTCCATCAGTCCTGGAGTTGATATGATATGTAATATGCCAGATATGATGGTAAACTTGGTCAAGAGGAATTCTTCTCAGACAGATTAGGAAATGCATTCCAGGCAGAGAGAACATTGCAAACCTATAACAATAGAAGATGTGAAGTGTTTGGGAAATGCATAAGACTAGGTGCGACCAGATCATAGGCTTTATACGAAAAATGCAAGACTTGTAAGGAGAAGAGAATCGCCACAGGACTTGATGAGAACCTGAGTTTCGTGTTATAGACAGCAGACCATAGTGGAAAATGCCATGTACAGGAATGGCAAGTGCAGGCTGGGCTGAGTATTTTATTTGATGAAGGAATGTTAGGGGACCACTCTTTCTTTTGTTATTAAGAGATGTATTATAGTTATCAAGGATATAAAGTTAATTGAAGTCACAAAAGACTCAAAAAGAACCTGAGTAAAAACAGTGGTGGTGGAAGGAAGGAAGAAGAAAGGGAGTGAAAAAAGGAAGGGAGGGAGGGAGGGAGGAAGACAGATGGGAAGGCCTCTGTATGAGCTATGTTAGGAGCATTGCAAGAATAAAGTAAAGCATGAAGAAAAGCTAACACTCCCCTTTTTTTTTGCCTGGACAAGTGGCTAGATCCTTAGGAGGAAGACAGTGAAATAAACTTTGGACATGATTCCTTTGATGTGCATGTCTGGTGCACAGGTAGAGATGCTGTGTTTATGCGAGAGAGCTTCATGATACTGCAGCATGACGCTACCATCTAAAGAGTCTAACCTCAAGAAATCTGCCTCTGAGTTACAAAGAAAATCAAGAAGTTGCCTTTTTATGTTTTAAGAAGTTTGCAAGTTTATGTTGGGCCACACTCATAGCTATCCTTAGCTGCCTGTGGCTGCAAACAGTTCAAAAAAGTAGTGGTTTAAGACAGACAGGTGAATGTGTCAGTCCAAAGGCAAGATATAGAATAAAAAGATTCCTTCAGGTCTCAGAGCTGTCGCGTGTAGGGGCTGAGTGTAGGGTCATATTAGAAGCTGAGAAAGCATGCTGTGAGAAGAGCTTGTGTGGAGTGTTTAGCAAGAAAGCTAGTTTTGTGTTAGGGGTCTTCTCACTCAGAAAATATGAAGCAATTAGGGTTTGAGTGTTTTGGGGTTTTTTTAAGCCTGAGAAGTCACATGCATTGTGACTCAGTTGATTCATGATTAGAATTATTTGTATATAAGCAGCAATTCAGCTCTTGTAATTTTCCATTTGTAAATCACATCCTGTTGCCACACTGGAATGAGATGATGTGTTTGTCTTGATCATCCTTCCTTTCTCAGAACACTCTGAAATAATGTTGACAAAGCCATGGTACTTATTCTCAACTAATTTTCATTTCCTGAGCTAAACAGAAAGAACTTTTAATGGCATTTTTCTGGGTTTCGATCCCTGTGGCGTCTAAACCTTTTCCCTTCTCTTCCACAGTAGGCTCTTATGGATGCCAATTTACAGTGAAGGTCTAAACAATCTTGTGCAGCCATTTGTTGGTCTTGTCTGAGCTCCCACTTTCCCACCCTCAGATCAAACATGGCCAATAACGATATGGCCTTCGAAACCATGATGCTCATATTAAAAGTCCCCATAAACATAGCAGGGATCCTATAATTGAAAGAAGCCACAAAGCAACTGATTAGATCCTAGGTCTAGATCTTATAGGTGGTCTTTCCTTGCTGTTAAATTGGCCATTTGTATTTATAGCTTCGGCAGGGAAGGCTGTAACTAAAACGGGCCCTAATTCCAGCACCCTGCCACGCTTGGCCTTATCTCACATTCTGTTACCGACGGATGGTGATAAATTTCAACCTGACTCTGAATGAATAACTTGAGTTCTGCTTCCTGTGTGGTTATTTGGCCAGATAAGATAATAGTTTTTTTAGGGTCAAGAAACTTTTCTGTAAAATACCACTACTACTGCTGCTGCTGCTGCTAAATAATACAAAAACCCCAATAATTTTACGAAGTTGAACAAAATTTTACCAAGTAAAACAAAGAGCAGTAAGTTTGATTCACCACACTGAATGCAGACATTTCCAACATGCAAGTGGATAAATATCCCACTATGGCTATTGAACCCTATTCACATTACACTTTCTCGGAGCCTGTCACCCAGCCTAAGCCTGTCCTTTGATACATAGTTATCACTGTTGAAGTCCCTAGATTGTGTGTATTTCCCCTCTGTGGCTTTCTTGTTTAAATCCTTTCAGAATCAGAGAATCCTGGCAGAATCTGGCAAGAGATATTTTCAGCCTATAATTTTCAGCGCTGATTAGGCCTCCTCCCTATAAAAATCTCTTTGTTGGATATATATATATACATATAATAAATTATTTTGTAAAAGTCTTTAAGTCAAATAACATTAGCAAGAGCCATAACTCAACCTCAGAACAGGACGACAGCAAACTACAGTCAGCCTCATCGTTGCGACTTCAAGGCCATGGGAGTAAAACCGAGTCACCGTTTTCAGTGGTTGTGAGAAAGAACCAGTGAATTGAAGTGTGGCCTCTGATAGAAGTTCTTTTTTTTTTTTTTTTTTTTTTT
>JADRCD010217260.1:0-29619 GCA_019843815.1 Montemys delectorum
TAGCATAGGCTGGTTGACTATTAAGTCCCAAGCATCAGCTAGTCTCCAACCCCAGGAGTGGGGCAGTGGTGGCGCATGCCTTTAATCCCAGCACTTGGGAGGCAGGGGCAGGTGGATTTCTGAGTTTGAGGCCAGCCTGGTCTACAGGGTGAGTTCCAGGACAGCCAGGGCTATACAGAGAAACTCTGTCTCGGAAAAACCAAAATCAAACAAACAAACAAACAAACAAACAACAGAAAAACAACCGTGACTGCCTTCCCACAGGAATTAGTTAAAAGACAGGCAGTGGGGGTGGGAGTTTGGTATCTCCTCCTTCCTCCACCTTCTCTTCTTCTTCTTCCTTATTTTGCCTTTTGATTATAAAATTTTTTGGGTGGGAAAATGTGTAGATCTGGAAATTATTATATTAAGGGAGGTAATCCAGATCAGAAAAACAAATACTTCACGCTCTCAAACTTGGATCCTAGCTTTCATGTTTATGTATGTGTGCCTGTGGCTGTAAGTCACAAAACTGGAAAGGAATGTGGACAGTGAGCAGGAGGGGGTGGGGTCTGGGAGTGGGGGTGGAGCCTGGGGGGTGGGTGGGAGGTAGGCTGAGAAGAGGGAGAGGATGGTGAATTCCGGTGCCCTGGAAGCAGGAGGGTGGTGGAAGCCGGAGGGGTGGTGGAAGCACAGGTGTTTGGGCAAGGCTTTGCGAGATCAAAAACAACAAAAGTGGCTTAGTGAACCCGATACTTTGTACGCTAATTATAAAAAAAAAAAAAAAAAAAAAAAAAAAAAAAAACAGACAAAAAGGCAACTGTGTATCCCAGGGCTATCTCCTCACAGTAGGGGTCTAGTCTACACTTTAGGATTAAAAGAGACAGCTCAAAAAAAGCTGTAGCACAGCACGGATGGATGAGAGAAGTGTCAAGAAAAGGGTCCCCCCCCCCCCCCGGAGCCCTTCGCCCTGTCCTCACCTTCGTTTTGATTCTTGGGTGGCTACTTGTCCTGCCCACCTCCTCCTTCAGGTGGAATTGCTTTTATCATGTGAAGATCCATCCCAGGTTTGGAGAGAGACTTTTGTTGTAAATGCGTGATAAGACACCCCCTAAACACATCCAAGAGCTCCAACAAAGACCATCCATCCAGGAAAGTAACTTTTCTGTTCCCGGTTCAAGAGAGGGTGGGTTCACGAGATGGTGTTAACTATTCACCATCTGGGAGTCACACAGAGTTGGATCCTTTCACACTGGGCTGGCTTCTGGTCACCCTGCTCTCCAAGTGACATGAGCTGTACTCTCCTGTATGAAGCACAAAGAAATCACGAGAAAAGTTCAGGAATTTACTTACCCTCCATTTTCTTGTTGAGAAGGTAAGAGTATACTCATCAGTGAAATTCTGAATGGAAAGTTTAACAGGTTGGTGAGGTAAAGGTTTGGTGGGCCCAAGGGCACCGAATTCCATGTGTTCGTGATTCAAATAGCCTGTCGAATGGTTTTATAATAGGGACTTAAAAAATGGTGGTGAAGTAGAAGGGTATTTGCTTGGTAAAATACCTCATTAAGCTTCTGCCAGGTGTAAGCCAACAGAAAGCTGAGAAGGCATTCAGACCTGATCTGGTGCAGAAGCTCCCCAGGGGGCGGAGGCACAGACCTAATTATCACACACAATACACCATCAGGTGCTTTCTTAGTTGGGTGGGTGACCCTGCAAACACATGACACGCCTGCTACATGGAAGCCACTATGGTGCTAGAGATCTCCTATGAATGGCCGAGTCACTGTGCCCCAGCTCCTCAGAGCTCAGGTCAGTGCAAAGGGATGAGGGCAGAGGGTGGGAGGGAGGGGTGGAGGCAGAGAGTGGGAGGGAGGGATGGAGGCAGAGAGCAGGAGGGAGGGGTGAGGGCAGAGAGTGGGAGGGAGGGGTGAGGGCAGAGAGTGGGAGGGAGGGGTGGAGGCAGAGGGCAGGAGGGAGGGGTGAGGGCAGAGGGCTGGAGGGAGGGGTGAGGGCAGAGAGTGGGAGGGAGGGGTGGAGGCAGAGGGCAGGAGGGAGGGGTGAGGGCAGAGAGTGGGAGGGAGGGGTGAGGGCAGAGAGTGGGAGGGAGGGATGGAGGCAGAGGGCAGGAGGGAGGGGAGAGGGCAGAGAGTGGGAGGGAGGGGTGAGGGCAGAGGGCTGGAGGGAGGGGTGAGGGCAGAGGGCTGGAGGGAGGGGTGAGGGCAGAGGGCAGGAGGGAGGGGTGAGGGCAGAGGGCTGGAGGGAGGGGTGAGGGCAGAGAGTGGGAGGGAGGGGTGAGGGCAGAGGGCTGGAGGGAGGGGTGAGGGCAGAGGGCTGGAGGGAGGGATGGGTTCTTTTAGCCAAGGCTAGTTCTTCCTAAGGAGAATCTGAAAAATTGGGAAACTGAACTTTTGCATAGAAATTGAGCAGGAAAGTTTCAGATTGTTAGATGACAGGATGGGAAAGGCATTGCTTGGCAGACAGAACATGGAAGAATGAAGAAAAGCAAGACGGGCACATCGGCAGTGCCCACATGGGCATTTGGTCCCTGCTGGATTTAAGTATGGGAATGCCGAAAGCCGCTGCAGAGGTTGAACTGGAGTTAGAGGAGGTCTGTGCCTGGAAGGTAGCTAGCTCAGTGGGTAGAGTGCTTGCCTCATGTGGGTGAAGCCCTGGGCTCCGTCTCCCTCACCATAGAAACCTGACATGGCAGTACAGTGATTGGAACCCCAGCATTCTGGAGGCAGAGGCAGGAGAGAGGAAGTTCAGGGCCGTTCTTGGCTACATGGTGAGTCTGAGGCTATCCTGGCTTGTATGAGGCCCTGTCTCGAAAACAAAACCAACCATACAAGAAGTAGAAGGAATCAATGGATGCCAGTTACCTGCTCCAGGGGGGACTGAGCTGCCTTTTCAGTCCAGGATAGAAGGTGGAAGAGGTTCATTAAAGAATTGTGCTCTCTGGGTCAGCTCTGGGATCAGTCGGTAAACTTCATTTCCCCTTTGTTTCCTGGTAGCTATGGTCCCATCACTTAATGAGGTGTGTGAGTGGAGCTCTGTGAGAACCTTCCAGCTGTTCCTCTAAGGGCTTACTCTTCAGGGTAGGAGGAGGCCCTTTTTACCTTCTCCCCCTCCTCTATGCCTCTTGAAACATAGATGTGATCGTCCGAGTCTGTGCAGGTGTCTCGTATTAGGCGTTAAATGGGACAATGGAAACTGCACTATGAAGACATCAGAAAGAAATAGGCGTTGGACTATCGACTCCGGATCAGCTCTAGGTATTTAAGTTGTTATCGGGGAACATTTTCAGCAAAACCCAACCCTTACAAGTGTACCAGATCTGTCTTTCTCTTGCCTTGTAACCTTGGTAAGCAAGGGAAACAACAGCGCCCCTAGTAAATGTTTGTGGGGATGAAGATTGCTGGGGCCAGGTTCAATGTCAGGTCTTAAAAAAAAAAAAAAACCACCACCACAACAAAAAACCTTTGTAAAAGAGCTAGACATGTCATAGTGTTATAAGCTTCCAATTCCATGCTTGCGGGGCAGCAAAGGGGAGGGTCCTTGGAGTTCCTGGTCAGTCAGCCCAGCCTGCACAGTGAGCTACAGGACAATGAGAGATTCTGTCTCCTTAAAACAAGGAGAAAGACTCCTGAGGAGGGATACCTGAGGTTGCTCTCCAGCATCCACGTGTACAAGACACACATAAATACATAGGTGTACGCAAACAGGAATTAAAGGTGTGTGTGCATAGAGAGTGGTTAGGATACTATCTCTCACTTAAAAAAGTTTACTGATAATACAAAGCTTCAGAAAGCTCAGTTCTTTATACACAGCTGTGGAGGGGGTGAGAAGCAAGACAGGGTGCAAATGTGGAAAACTGTGTAGCCATCCAGTAGAGAGGGAAGGCAGGCGTGAGGCATTTTGAAGGAAACAAAGGCATTGGGAGAAGAGGCAAAGGGCTAGAAGAAGAGTTGGGGGATTGTTAGTTAGTGGGGGTCGCACTCACCCCCAAACTGAAACTGAAAAGGCCATGGTTGGAAACTGGATAGGAACTTCACCAAGTATGGTTATATGAGGAAGACAAGGAGAGAGCACAGAGTCCTTCTCGCTTGCTTGAGGGAGTGCTCTCATTGGGTTTTGAGATTCCGCAGTGGGGAGAGAGGACTGGGCCCAAGCATCAGGAAGAGTCAGTAAGCTCTTGACTGCAGGCCACGCTGGCTGCCTCAGGATTGGCTGTGGGTAGGGAGTTGCTTGTCCCTGACAGAAGGAGCTGGTTAGTACTAGAGTGCTCAGGGTGGAGGGGCGGCAGGTTTCACTATCATCATAAGACATTTATCTGTAGGGCCTCATGTTCCTGGAAACTGTGGCCACTGCAGGACAGAACAGCCCTGCTCAGCAAAGGCAGCTACGAACGGAGGCAGAAAAGCTAAGCATTATCCTGCTTTCAGTTACCCACCAGACATCCGAGGCAGCTGCCGGCCCAAGTGAGAGTGAGTGCCTTTAGCAGAAGCAGCCTTGAAGTCCTTGGCTGACAAGCCCTGGAGGGAGATCTGCAGAGCAGCAGGGAGTCTCATGGAATCACTAGAATGACCTAGAGTGGAGGCTGATGATGCTGGTCCTCACACAGATGCTGGGTCATGGAAGCCTTGGATGCTGCCAAGGAGTTCACAGGCCATGGGAGCTACTAAAAGGTCTACGTTTGGTAGCAGCTGCTTGAACAAATTCAGCAGGCCTTTTGTTCCCAGGGTTCACCTTGGTTTGTCTGGGACCTGGATCTGGGGTGATGAGGCCCCGGAATGGAATGGCCTAGAACAGGAGGTTCACGACAGTACGGATTTGACTGGATTTGTCTGCGTTGGAAAATAGACCTAGAGGGGATTCCTCACAGGGAGGGAGGGGCTGGTGATGAGGAACGCAGGAGCCCAAAGCAAAGGATTTTCGCATAAGTCAAATATTATTAAAATGACCGCTGTCTCTGCAGCAGCTCTTTGTCAGATCCATTTATGATCTTTACCTATGAATTCCATTTTTACCATTATTGTTTGTTTATAATCAGTGGTTCTGTTCACATTTATTCACAATAATATTTTGCTTACCGAGTTAAGTTTGGGTTTACAAACTGCGGACAAATGGACATACACCAATGCCATAGCACTGTGGACATGTGTGCTGCTATCAAGAGGGTGGGATCCCAGAGATGAGAGGCAAGTGTCCAGAGTTTGAGCTGAACAGCAATAGTTTCATCCCTGGCATTGCCACCCACCCCCATCTCCCTTTGCCTGGTTCTCTACATTCATCTCTATTTGATAGGCATGGGGAGCCTCTGAGTGATAAACCTATGGTCAGTCAGTTCCTTGCCAAAAAAAAAAAAAAAAAAAAGAAAAAAGAAAAAAAAGAAAAGGAGAGAGAATAGTCTATGCTTCAGTGATACCAGTATTTCAGGGGGATTCCAGCCAACCACCACCAGGCCATCCCATTTGGATGTGTTCCTACATCTCCAGTAACCTCCTGGGTGTTTCCACCTGCATAACCTCTTGGGACTGCAGATGTCGCATGTAGAGAAACAGATTCGCTGCTGACTGACTTCTCTCTGCAAGCCCATACCTCCCCCACCAGACCAGCCGACATCACTCTCAGCTTGCTGGCCACCAGCTTGGAGGATTCCGGTTCACTCATCTCCAGCATCTTCTAAACGAATCTAGCTTCATGTGATTCTAAACAGATGTCTTATTAAATCGCACCGAGTGTGTCTGCGTCTTCCCTTCCTCCCCTCCCATGGTGACCGTCTTCCTCTAGGCTTTTACCTGATGGGGTCTTCCGAGTTCAGCCTCCTCCCCTCCCTTCACCCCGCTTCAGTGTGCATCTTCAATCAGGTTGTAGCCATCTCTTGCCTCTTCCCTATCAGCTCTACCAGCAGGTGGTTGGGGACGGGGACCGGTTAGCGTTTTACAATTTCTGATATGTTCATGGGCTTAAATAAGGAAACCATCTTAGTCAGAACAGAGTGGTTGCACAGAGAGTGGCCGGAGGCCCATTCTCTTAAACAGCGTTCCTAATAGCCAGTCTCTGTCTTCCTACGTAGAAAGGTGGGACTTTTATTACTGAGTCTTCTGATTGTTGTGACAAAACACCTGTCAAGAAGCAACTTAAGAGAGAATGGTTTATTTAGACTTATAGTTTGAGACCATACTATTCATTATGATGGGAAGATATGGTCACTGGTTGGGGAAGGCATGGAAGGTGACAGGAGGATTGTTAGTCACACTGCAGCTGCTGTCAGGAAACAGAGCAGTAACAGCAAGTGGTTATAAAACTTCAAGTCCCCCCCAAACCCTGCCAACAGCTGGCCGCGACTGTTCCAGCACACAAGCCTACTGGGGGATGGGGGTAGGCAGGCATTGCACATTCAAACTATAACCAAAATCAACCTCACCTCTCGGCATCCGTCAAGCCCATCAAAAGTAGTGCTTTCTGTGCGGACCTAATTCACTTCCTCTCTTCATCTGGAACTCTGTTTCTTAATTTGTGTGCTTATTAATTGCATGATGATGCAGTATGAAAAAGATGTTTCAGCTGTGAACTCAGAAGAGGTGAGAGTGTTGGAACATCGCCTCCTTCGTTACCTGTACTCGGAACCAGATTTTATGATGGAGAAGCAGAGCGGTTGCATTTTTTGTTTTACTTTGTCCGTGATCTGCTTCCTCCCTCACAGTTAATTTGCATTAGGATGCATCCGTCAGTCAAATATGCCTGAGGTCTTGGACCACTTACTGGCCTTGATAAAAAAGGTGGAAAGGGGGACAACATCTGTTTGCCTCTGGCTCTTAAGATTTGTGAGGTTTGGTGGTGGTGGGGTGGCCTGGCCAGCTGTCTCACGAAGTCTCAGTTTGTCACTACTTAGGGAAAGAATTTAATGACCTCAACTAGACCAAGGCTGGCAAGGACAAGCTGGAAGAAGAACCCTTTGGATAAAAGGTGGAGGTAACTTCCTCATCAGAGCACACAGACTGCTCCCATCTTTGCAGCCTCAAGGAGAGTAAAGCGAGCCAGGGGCAGGGTCAGGAGAGGCAGGAGCACACAGGATGAGCCTGGAGGTTAGGAGCCATGGCTTACTCTAAGTTCAAGCTGACCTAGGAAGTGATCATGGCTCTTGGGTGCAAAGGGTACTGCAGAATGAACAGTCTTGATTTTTGGTGGACAAATGGGTTCTTTTCTTAGTATTCTTTTTTTTTTTTTTAATTTTATTTGAAATGATCACGTGTGATTCAGGTTCTCAGTATCTCCATGTAGTCATAGATGATCTTGAATTTATAATTCTCTTGTCTGAATCGCACAAATGTTGGGGTTGTTGAACAGGACCACTACACGTATGATGGCCCCTTTACTTTTTAAACAATATTTAAGTGCCATGAAGTTCACACTGAAAGCAGTTTTGACTAGTTTTACAGACCCTGCGCTTAGTCAACATATGTCCACCTTCCATAGTCAATGCATTCCTGATTTTCCATAGTGTGCCATATCTACTTCTATAACCTCAGTCCTGTCCTTCCTTCCAAACTCAGAGCATCAAGACCATACTATAATCCTAGCCATAACCATACGTAGCCTTAGCCCTAACCCTAGCCCTAACCCTAGCTATAACACTAACCCCAGCCCTAGCCCTAACCATAACCATAGCTATAACCCTAACCTTAAACCTAACCTTCATCCTAACCAACCCTAATGAACCCTAAACCTACCTCATGAGAAGTCCATCTGGTAAACCAAACACATGTAAAGGACATGATTTAATAGTTAAACTAGCCTGCATTCACCCTGGCTTATGATATTGGCTTTGCTTATTCCATATTTTTTCCTCTTTCATAAAGCAGGTTCTTCAAGGTCAGAGAGGATAGTGTTTAATTCAATGCCTTTTACAGAGCATTGCTCCCTTCCTATCAAAATGCTAAATGTCAGCCCAGAAATTCACGAATATGTTTCTGATCCACTCTACAATACTTCTGCAGCTCAACTAAGTGTCAGGTGGTGAGGTCAACTAGGTCACTCATCATAACTGAGACCCAGAACTTTGCACACTCTCTAAATGTGTGAATTGTGGATTTTGTGCTTGTGACGTGTGCTGCCAAGGCACTGAGGATTTTCTCTAGTAGGAGGTGCCTGATTAAGAGAGAGTAGCCAGGGAAGGCTAACACTGAAGTCAGGAATGCTATGGGAGTGAAGGGGTCAAGTTTGCAAATGCTCCAGGGGGAGAGGAAAAGATGGGGGGGGGCAGGAAAGGGCAGACAGGGATTGGGGTCAGAACTCCTTTTGGAGTCACATGGGTCCTACTCTTATAGGGCATGAGGCGTACAGGAACACATAGGATGTTCTGATATATCAGAAAGTCACAGAAGGATTAACATCTGCATGTGTTACCTCAGTAGACAGGAGGCCAGGATGGAAGGAGAGGATGGATTAGGGAGAAATGTTGATGGTCCAGCCAATAAATCCTTCGAGGAACAGGAATTGAGGAGACAACAGAGAGCCATCAGCCAAGGGTGGCTCCCACCTGCCACTGTCAGGATGTGGGTGTCCTTTACTGAGCTTGGGAAAGTGGAAGAGAAGGGTCAGGAGAGAAAGATCAAAGGTTTCTAGGAACACTCTGAGGTGGCTTTATCCCAGTGAGGATGCTACAGGCGAGCACCCTGCAATGAGCACTGTCGTCTAGGAGACAGGAGACATTCTGACATGAGGGTCTCTGTGTGGGTTCAGAGCCCCCCTGTGACACAAGCAGATCTGAGCACTCTGGATTGGGCTTTGGATGCAGAGCTTCTAAAAGGTGTGTGGTCTCATGTAATTCTCAGGAGGGATGAATAGTAAGATAATGTAAGTGGAGAAGATCAAGCTGAGTGAAGCAAGCCAGACTCCGAGGCAAGGACACATTGTTTGTCCAGACAATTTAATATGTATTATGTTTGTATATGTTATAATCACATGACATAAAAGTAGAAAGAGAAGACTGGGCAGAGTGGTTGAGGGGGACAAGTGAGGGACATCAGAGCGAAGCAGGGAATGGCCGGCAGGGGATGGTCGTCCATGATGATGAATGAGATAAGTGGTTTGTTTGCTGGAGAGATGGCTCAGTGGCTGAAGTGCTTTCTGAGTAAGTATGCAGACCTGAATTCAGAGTCCCAGAACTCACATAAATGTCAGCTGTGTCAGTGGGTGCCCGTAACCCCCGTAGTGGGTGGGTAATGAAGACATATGGCTGCCGGGAGCTCACGGGCCAGCCCGTCTAGCCAAGATGCTGAGCTCCTGGCTCAGTGAGAGGCTCAGGCTCAAAAAATATGGATGGTAGCAGAGTAAGATCCCTGAGGTTCACCTCTGGCCTCTACATATGCACAAATAGGCAAGCTCATGGGCACATGTATATGTGTTCACACACACACACACACACACACACACACATACACACACACACACACACACACACACACACCACTCAGACACAAAAAAATTTAAAAATTTAAAAAATAAAAAAAGTGAATTATACTTTGAAACAAACAAAGGGGCAACTTGAGGGGGTGGAGCCAGCTAGGCACACGTAGGATGGGTGACCTGGGCCATGTACATCTGCCCACATGGCATGAGCCTGCAAAGGCCATATGTTAGATGTCACACCACCTCATTTGGGATATTTCTACCATGAAGGTCATACTTCAAGGGTTTTCTGAAGAATGCAACTTTCATCTGGGTGAAGATCTTAGACGTAAAACAACAGCACTCATCAGTCTCATTGTGAAGGATTTCCTATTTTCATGAAGAGAAAAGAAAGCTGATGATAATTTCTTCTCAAGACACAACAATTCTGGCAGGCTTATTTGTGCACGGGAAATGTTCAACGGAGTGATGGGGTTTTGAGGAAAGATAATTGCACTGTGTGTGGGATACTGCCAGCCAAATGCAGTAAGATGAAAAAAAGTGAAAAATTAAATCAGCAAAAAATAATTCAGTCTATCAACCTGTTTCTTTCCATTTGTTTTACACCGTGGAAAGTGGCTGGGTTTCTTTTTCTCTTTATTGCTGCCTACCATAGTGTCTTAGTTAGGGTTTTACTGTTGTGAACAGACACCATGACCAAGGCAACTCTTATAAGGACAACATTTAATCGGGGCTGGCTTACAGGTTCAGAGGTTCAGTCCATTATCACCATGGTGGGAAGCATGGCACCATCCAGGCAGGCATGGTGCAGGAGGAGCTGAGAGTTCTACATCTTCATCTGTCTTAGTTAGGGTTTCTATTCCTGCACAAACATCATGACCATGAAGCAAGTTGGGGAGGAAAGGGTTTATTCAGCTTACTTCCACATGGCTGTTGATCACCAGAGGAAGTCAGGACTGGAACTCAAGCAGGTCAGGAAGCAGGAGCTGATGCAGAGGTCATGGAGGGATGTTCCTTACTGGCTTGCTTTTCCTGGCTTGTTCAGCCTGCTCTCTTATAGAACCCAAGACTTCCAAGCCCAGAGATGGCACCACCCACAAGAGGCCCTACCCTCTTGATCACTAATTGAGAAAATGCCCCACAGCTGGATCTCATGGAGGCACTTCCCCAACTGAAGCTCCCTTCTCTGTGATAACTCCAGTCTGTGTCAAGTTGACACACAAAACTAGCCAGTACATCATCTGAGGGCTGCTAGCAAAATACTGGCTTCTAGACACCTCGAATGAGGGTTTTAAAGCCCACAGCCTCAGTGACACACCTACCCCAACAGGGTCACACCTTCTATCAGTGCCACTCCCTGGGCTAGCTTATACAAACCATCACACATAGCACTGTGCCCAGTACCCAGCTTTCTTTTAGCTGGGAACAGTCCAGAGTTACCCTTAGTCACCTTCAGAGTTTCCCTGCTGTTAATTTCTAATTTCATAAGTAATTTCGGACCAGTGTTTTAAATTGTTAAAAAATTAAAACATAACAGATTCGTGTAGCTGATTTTTCTACTCCACACTCAACTTGGAGCTTATCCCATAGGTGTTGTGTGAGTACTCACAAGGCTCAGTGTGTGTGCACACACACAAGCGCAATGCATGTATGTCCATATGTATAATTTCTTGTTCCTATGCACATGCATGGGGGTCAGCCTGTGATGTTTTCCTCAGTTGCCATCTACTTTGTTTGTTTTTTCAGATTTTTTTTCCTTTTAAAGTATTTTATTAGAATCAGGAAACTATGCACTTCCATTCCAAGCCATTGTATAAATATAAGATAAATATACTTTAGGTAAGATAAGCTTTTATTACATTGTCTAATATTCATGTTCAAATGAAGGCCTGGTTCAGTCTGGGCATACTTGAATAGACAGATGTCGCTGATATGGTCCAGCCAGCACGCATAGCTTGCAGCCTCTCGTGTTCAGATAGCTAGTAACACGCCATCCGACTTGTCAGTGTGAGTAGCAGAAAGTCCTTCACCGCAGGCAGAACAAAGGGCTGGCTCTCATCAATGAGATGATTACACCATTTCGATCACTTCTTGGATTGCACCTTAGTCTGGATCCTAAGGTTAGCCTACATCTAGGTGAGGGGTTGGGCCCCTGAACAGCCTTCAGAGCTTACCCTTTCTTCAAGTCCTCAAATCCCATTGTGTTACTACTGGGTCCTGCTGGTGAGGGTCAGGAACCTGGAAGAGATCACTGAGTGAGCATGGGTCTGAAAGATCCCGGCCAGCAGCCACCACCCTGGGCTGGGTCAGTGACAAGGGGTGGTGTCACGCGGACATCAGAAACTCTAGTCTGTAAATGTTTTTTCAGATTTTTAAAAATCATTTTTAGTTGTGGCTCTGCGCAGCTATGAACACATTAGTTCAGGAGCTTGCAGAGCCTGAGGCCTTGGCACCCTGGAGCTGGGCTCACAGCAGTTGTAAGCTGCTGGATGTGGGTACTGGGAACCAAACTGGGGTTCTTGTTCTTAATCCATGAGCCATCTTTCCAGCACCCAGATTGTGTTTTTGAGACAGGGCCTCTCTCACTTGGGCTTGGGGTCACCAATTAGTCTAGGCTGGGTGGCCATCACACCCCAGGGGTTCTCCAGTCTCTGCTTCCTCAGCTCTTCAGCACTGTGATTATAAATACATGCTACTTCATAAGCTTTTAAAATGTTCATTCTGGGGATCAACTGCTGGTCCTCCTGGTTGCAAGGCAAGCACTTCATCTACTAAGTCATCTCCCAAGCTCTCACAAGACATTTTAAAAGGACATTTTCTTGTAGCTTGTGGAAGGAGACAGAGAAATATATGCTGTGTACTCCTTTACACGTGTTGCCATCACTTGGGTTTTCTGCTTAAAGTGTGTCCCACAGATATGGCTGGGACAGAGCTCACTGAGCTGCCGGACACTCTTTCCCTGTTTCTTACAGCTATCTGTGTTTCGAAGCTGTAAGTTACTTTGTCATTCCGTGTTGAGGGATTCCCTGATCTTTTCCCACCACAGCCAGGCTGCCTGGACCATCTCTCAGGTTTGTTCTGTGTCCCACCCACATGAACTTCCTAAGAGAATGAGCTGTTGCTTTGTAAACTTTTTTCCTCAAATGAGTTAGATTTCTGTGCACAGATTCATTCTCCCCCCCTCTTCTCCCCTCCCCTCCCCTTTCTCTTCCCCTCTCCCTTCCCTCCCCCTCCTTCTCCACTCTTCCTCCTCCTTCCCCTTCCCTCCCTCCTTCCTCCTCTTTTCCTCCTTCTCCTCCTCCTCCCCTTCCTCACTTTCCCTCCTCCTCCTCCTTCTTCTCCTCCTCCTCTTCCTCCTCCTTTTCTTTCTCCTCACTCTCCCTCATCCTCCTCCTCCTCTTCTCCTTCTCCTCCTCCTCCTCTTTCTTCTTCTCCTCCTCCTTTCTTCTTCTCCTTCTTCTCCTTCTTCTCCTTCTTCTCCTCCTTCTTCACCTTCACCTGCTCCCAAACTATGTAGTTCTGACTTGCCTCAAAGTCATGGTCATCCTGCCTCAGTCTCCTTAGTGCTGAGATTAAAAGTTCAATCCTAACAAGCCTTTGCCAGATTTTCTATCTGGCCAGGCTCTAGTGAAGAGGAGTTTGTATTCATTATCTTGTTGAATCCATCTATCATTTGTGAGGTGGGCTCCGCTGTCCTGCTAACATCGCAGATGAAAGACCAGATGTTCCTCAAGGTCACACAGTTCTCTTAAGAATAAATGGCAGCAAAATGCTCCAGCAGGTGACTGTCCCTAGGTTATGTTCAGAGGCTCCTGTTCTTTCCCAGGTGGATGGAGCTCTGTTAAGTTACCCAGTTCCAGCCAGCTCCAGCTGCTCCATCTGGAAAGTAAGGCTCTGTGTAGTACTTTATAGTGAGAAGTCACATGACTTACATGTTTTTACAGGACTCCAGCAACACAAATGAGCTTTCACAGGGTGGGAGTGGTCATCCACCACACTTGATACTGCCAGAGTTCAAGTCCTCATGAGGATTCGATTCTTAGTGACAGCTAAGAATAGAACATGGAGAGACAGCCCTTCTGAGCACAGATACCCAACTAGAAGGTCATGGTCTTCTGTCCTCTCACCCCCACGACTGCCGCTGCTACAGACAGTTCTGTATGTTTTGGTTGCTTTTTTTAAATGGACACTCTGAGTTAGAGACAATGCATTGCTTTGAATCTTTGCAGAAAATAGAAATTAGATCGATCCCCTTTCCAAGATCTCCAGCTAATCTGCCAAATAAAATGGTTCACGGGGCTAGAGAGAAGGCTCAGAAGTTAAAAGCACGTATTGCGGACCATAGTTCAGTACCCAGCACCCAAGTAGGCTGGCTTAGAACTGTCTGTGACCCCAGTTCCAGGAGATCTGACACCCTCTTCTGGCCCCTGAGTGTACCTGCACACTCATTCACAGAGATACACATAAATAAAAATAAAATACAACTTAAACATGGTGTCTGAATAGGGCTGAGGTTTTAGAGTCTTTAATTATCATAGTAGTTTAACATCAATTAAAAATAACCAGTGGCAATTATTCAGTGCCTTCAAACATGTACCACAAACCATGCTAAAATGCTACGTAAACCACTAGGTAGGAAGCTCGGTTGCAGGGTCCTACGCCAGCTCTGCTGCACACCTACTCTGCTGCAAGAATCAAGGGCAGACAAGTTTCAGCCCTGCTGACTTCAAGCATGGCTGTGTCCAGGAGCTCCCACACTGCCTATGGACTCCACCTTAGCCTTAAGGGTTGGTGCCAGCTTTTCTGCTTGGTGTCTCTCACGCCAAGATAGCTTCTCTCTTGTGGTAATATGGCAAACACTCTCCGTGAGCTCGAACTGAGTTCTTTTGATAAACTGAATAACCCCCTTTCCCTGAAAGCTAACACAAGCCATTTGAGTTGAGCATTAGTCAGTCTGATTGGTCTAGCTTGGGGAAAGTGTCTGTCTTTAACTTCTTTGCCCTGTGCCCAGGGACAAGTTGCTTTTGGTGAGCAAGCTTAGCCCCAACATTCATACTTGAAGCTGGAGATGGAAAAATCAAACCCCATGAGGGTCTCAGGGAGTATGGGAGAACTGAAGGCAGTGTTGTAAAGACAGTTGGGGCCAGGGATGGAAGATGCCCCAGGGGAGTGACAGGGAGGGACATTTGGACTTGGTTCTCACGGTATTTCCATGAAGCAGCACATGTTCCCGGTTAGATGCAGGGTGGCTGTCTCGCATGATTATTGTTTGCTCCTCTTGGCCAGCCCCTGGATGACCTGGGCTTTGTGCCTGGGTCTGACATCTCTTATGAGCAGCCCTGACTACTATACCCCAGCTCCATCATCTTGTCCTATGGCTACTCCTCAGGCTCTAAGGATGAGAGAGTGTCCTGGATACAGAGAGCCCTGGGACTGAGCAATCCCATCAGCGTCCATCACACAGGTTCTCTGAATGGCACCCAGGATGCGGAGAGGCAGGTCAGCTCCTGGATCTATTAAGAGAAAATCTTTAGAAAACCAATCCACAGGGAGTGAAGAGCTGTTGGTCTTTCCAGTGGCCTATCAAGTGGCTTTATGCTCATGGGGAAAGCAATGGGGCTTTATACATCACAAGAGAGGCTTGCCTTGACATGCTAACACAGCTGGAATATGGACAAAGTGTTGTTTACTTTGCTTGATGCACAATTAGTGGGAATCAAAATGTCTCCAGATGCACTCACTGTAGTAAATTATTAGGTGATTAACCTTAATGCTTCCCGCTCTGACGTGCCAGCTCACTTCCGTTTGGGATCCATTGAGAGCATTTTTTTTTTTCAGGCAGTAGAATATAGGGTTGTACTGGAGCCAAAATTCAGACCTACAACGTAAAGGACAGGAATGAGAAACTGAGGGAAGGAGGCATTCCCTCAAAGAATCTCACCTCTCCTCCCCCCCCCCCCCCCCCCGCTTGCTCTCCCTCTCGATTGCTCTTGCTCTCTGCAGGTTTAGGCCCTTATCTCGTCATGCTTGGACTATTTTAATAGAGAATCCTGAAATGCTCTCTTTCTGTCTGGCCTCTTCAATCCTTTCTGCCACATTAATCTTTTGAAGCAGGAAACTCATATAAGGCCACCCAGCTCTTAAGTCTCCAGAGGACTGGCCCTGCTGACACACAGCCAAGCACCCTGCTCTAACTTGCAATTCTTCTGGTATTCGGACCATCACCTCCATTGTGGGTGCCGCTCAGAGCATTCACCTTCTGCCCTGCACGTGTCTCTGCCTGGGGCCTGGAAGATGAAAACAGATGCTGGTCAGGAGCTGAGGGTCTGTGGATTTTAACGTGTAGGACATTTGTCGATTGCTGATCCTACAATATGGGCCATGCAAGTTTCCCCGGGTCTCAGTTTTCGTATCTGTGAAAAGGGAACAGGGATGGAAATGACCACAGAGAACCCCTGTGACTATAAAGGTGTACCACATGGCTGGTGTCTGGGAAGGTGTCTCACAACAGGGAGATGGCATTCAAACATCCAGATAGGAGGCACCTGGCATGGTCTTCCTGTTCCGTGATCTCCACTGTCGGTTTGATTTAGATTTGGGATTGTCATGGAGACAAGCCTCTGGGTTTGTTTCTGACGGTGTTTGTAAAGAGTCTAACTGATCCCTGATCCCAGCACACTTTCTACTCTCTCTGCTTCCTGCCCATGGAAGTGAGGTAACAGCCACCTCATGTTTTGCTGCCTAGCCTCCCCTGTCAGGATAGCCCGTATTCTTATTGTAAGTGCAAAGAGACCCTTCTTTGCTTTAGCTGCTTTTGTTAGGAATTTCGTCCTGGCAGTATGGAGGTGACTAACAGTGCACAGGCTTCGGGGCTTGGCTAGCTAGGGTCTCTAAGGGTCTGGGGAGCCTGTGCTGAGCAATTGGCCTACAACACTGGGATTGCAGCTATGTCAGACGTAGTTTTCAGTGTGTCACCAGTCACCCTGGGTGGGACTGAGCACGCTGCTGGGAAGGAGAGTTTGCTCATCCTACCAGACATACCATGACGTTTGAATATCTTAAACTCGGCCACCAAAGTCACCACCACAACCACACCACCAGAACAAAATGGCAGACAGAGGGGATGAAGACTCACCGTGACCTCACTCCTGAGAGGTGACAGTTAGGAAGTTATGTCCAGAATGACAGTTATGAAGTAGCAACAAAAATAATTCTTATGGCTAGGGGGATCACCCCAGCATGAGGAACGGTATTAAAGGGTTGCAGCGTTAGGAAGGATGAGGACCACTGAGTTAGTTAGTATGTTGGTCGAACACATTGTTTCGTGCACACAGGTCCTCCTACTTGGGTTCTGCCTTTTGTGACACAGCCTGCAATAAAAGTGGGGTTTAGAGTAACTAAGAAGTCGGTGTTTGTGTAAGGTTCCCATAATCAGGGCAGATATGCAATATGGATTACAGAAAACACAAGAGGTGACGTCCAGACAAGATAGAGACTTTTGGATGGGTCAAAGCTTTCATTCAAGGCACTCTGAACTCCATGGTCTCAATTCACAGAGTTGAGTCTTTTGATTTCCCAGCTACTAATATCTCCTGTTTTCTGAAAATTATGCTTCCCAGAGTTCCATTTTTACCTGTTTACCAGTAATTCTGTGTAAAGGGAAGAGGATGGTGTCATATGTGGATTTCCTCCAAATTGGAATATTCCTTCCTGCTGGGAAGGCAGGCAGAGACTCATAGGATTCAGGAAGTCAACAAAATTCCCTATCTGAGAAAGTCAAAACCTATGAGATGCATCAGGCTCCTTCTCAAGATGCCTGCTGTGGGAGGAGACTGAGCTCCAGTCTGTGGAGAGCAGGCTCTCAGACCCACACAGATACTTATAAGTCCTGCAGAGAGCTCCAGGGTCCCAGGCTTTGTAAGCCATCACCTGTGTTGGGTGGGCCTTAAAGTGATGCATCTGACCTTCAGCCATTCCTGCCTGCCTTAGCTACTCTTCTATTGCTGTGATTAAACCCTATGATCAGGTAGCTTTAGAGATGAAAGCATTTAATTTGGCTTACGGTTTCAGAGGGTTAAAGTACCCATGGTTGAATAAAGGCCTGGCAGCAGGAGCTGCTGACAGCTCACATCTTAATCTGCAAGCAGGAGGCAAAGAGAGTACACCGGGATTGGTGTGAGCAGAGCCTGCCTCTGGTGACACAGCCCCTTCAACAAGGCCACACCTCCTAATTCTTCCCAAATAGGTCCACCAGTTGGAGACCAAATGTTCAAACATATGAGTCTGTGGGGGCCTTTCTCATTCGAACAACTGTGCTGCTGTAGGTAACCCCTCAGCCACAGTGCCATAAGTAATAAATTCATTGGTTTACCAAGTTGGACTTTGGTTCATTCATTAATCTGGTCTGTTGTGGTTTCTCACTTTACACTGAGTAGAGAAGGGTGTGTCCTGTCTCCAGAGAAAAAGTCTCACAACACAAAGGAATACTACCAAGCCTCATCTTAGCAAAATCAGATTATTAATTTTACTGTTGTATATAATTGCCTGGCTGGGCAAAAAGGCTAAAGATAAAGGAACAATGTGAAAATTACAAATTAATAGAGGCAGGGCTTGTAGATGGGTGGTCTCAGGCCCAAATACCATGGATGCTAGAGAAATTTAAGCTTCAATAATAGTTTTTGAAGTGGGTGTAATGGACTTGCCTGTAACCCTCACAGGTAGGAGTCTGAATCAGGATTTCTGTGAGTTCAAGGCAAGAGTGGACTACAGAGTGAAGCTTTGTCTCAACCAAACAAAACAAAACACAAAGCCCAAGGTGATGACTTTCACCAATATAGCCAATGAGAACAGTGCCTCTGCCAGCTGTGTGCCTCTGTCTCATTAGGCACACAGAAACTACGTTGTTAATGCCTCCAGTCTGTGAGCAGTCTGCAGGAGGACCCGACAGCCAGGCATCTCACCAATTAACTGCATTTCATTTTCATCTCCATCACCTATCTGTTGGTGCTGATGGCTGCCTTGTTCCTGGAGGGTGGGCAAGGGAGGCCTCGTGTGCAAGTGTTTGAATGTTCATGCGTTCATTCTTTTTCAGTTTTAACTTAAAGAGTGCTTCGGATGCATCTGTTTTTGAGAGTGACCTTCAAGGTGCCGTAGCAGCCCTCTGAGACATCTGTGCTAAGATAGTGAGAGAAGCCAAGGACAGGTCAGGAGCAATAGTGCTGGTGTTCCTTGGCTGATGGCCAGAACCCCAGGCACAGAAAGCAACTAGAGTGGGAGCCTGCTGAGCAGAAAAGTGGGCATTATGGAGAAGTTAGGGAGGAAGTGGAGGTCCTGATAAAACCTCATACCACAGCCCCAGGGCATGATGGAACCGAGGTCCAAACTACAAACACAGGCCTTCGAGGGGCTGCAGAGGGGACACGGGGGCGGGGCTGCAAACAGATCACAGGGGCAGGGATCCAGGAATGCAGTGTAAGAGCAAAGCAGGAAGAGAAATGTCTTTTGAGAACCCACAGTCTCTTTCTGGGTGTCTCTGTTCACTGGCTTTAAGAATACAGATGTTTGTAATTATGTAAGCTGGTGCCTTAATATTGTCAAGTATCTATTTTTATTTCTTTTACAGAAATAAAGCTGGTTTGTAATTAGACACTTTTGCCTTCTTTCTGGGCTCCTGATCTCTAGTCTAAGTGTTGGAAAACTTCTCTGTCAAGACAGGAGATGGGTAGTTCACTCTCTTTTGGCCAAACAGTCATATTTCCATCACTCCACAGTGGCATTCTCTCAGAAAAGCAGCTACTGATGAGTGATTGGGCACAGTTGTTTCAATAAAGCTTTATTTAAAGTGTGAGACTGAGCTTAGCTTAGATTTTGACCATAGCCTGTAGTTTACTAATCCTTGGAGTAAAATTTTTTTTGTTCAAATAGTTATCTTCCTGTTCAGGAGTTGATTAAGGAGAAGCAGACACGGAGCATCATGCGGGTTTTGGAACAAAGCTTCATTTTGCTCTATATTAATTTAAGTGTGCAATACATATATTTACTTTTGTTATGATCACTATGATTATTTTCTACAATGTTACTGAAGATTTGCTTGCTCATAAAAATGTTAGTCGAGTCTGGTTCCTTGTCACAAATTCTCACTTATTCTTTTTTGAGATTTATTTATTATTATATGTAAGTACACTGTAGCTGTCTTCAGACGCACCAGAAGAGGGCATCAGATCTCATTACGGATGGTTGTGAGCCACCATGTGGTTGCTGGGATTTGAACTCAGGACCTTAGGAAGAGTAGTCAGTGCTCTTAACCACTGAGCCATCTCTCCAGCTCCACAAAATTTCACTGTTATTTGTGTGTGTGTGTGTGTGTGTGTGTGTGTGTGTGTGGTGTGTGTATGTGTGTGATGTGTATGAGAGTGTGTGATGTGTGCATAAGAGAATGTGTGTGCATGAGTGTATGTGAGAGTTTGTATGTGTGAGTGTGAGAGTGTGTGTGAGTTTGAGTGTGTGTGACTATGTGTGTATGTTTGTGCGCATGAGTTGTATAGGCCATTGGTTAACATTGGGGTCAACATCAAGTGTTTTCTTATCCCCCTCCACCTTAAATTTAGAAGTAGGGACTCTCGTTGAGCCTGAGCCTGTTAACTTGGCGAGGCTGACTGGCCAGCAAGTCTTAGGAAGCCCCTGTCACTGCCTCCCAGTGCTAGGATCACAGGCACAGTCCTGGGACCACAGGCACAGTCCTATCATGCCTAGTTTTTTATGTGTGTGTTGAGGATGTGACCTCAGAGCTTCATGCTTTCCCGACAAGCACACTAAGCACTCTCCCGAGCCCCTAGGCTTCATTCTTAGGGCATTCTGGGCATGTCAAGTTTCCCCTGCTCCTTTGAGGCTTTCAGGTGACAGACTAAATGTAGATATGTTTCTAAATGTAGACCAGTGATTGTTCTTGATTAAAATGATGAGGAGGACCCAGGTCTGCTGTCTGTACTTGGTGGAGGATCACACCTTGCATTTGATCATCGGACAAACGTCTGCAGTAACAAACGTCTGCAGTAAACGGATGTTGCATCTTATGAGCAAACGCAGTGATCTCGTGCATGCAGAAAGGCAACAACACTTGCCCAACACCCCAGAGGTTAGAGTGTCCTAAAACTGATTAAAAGCTATCTTCCCAAGTGCTCTTCAAAGTGAATGAATATTCCAACGAGTGCGGCTGTTTGATCTGATTTCCTTTAAGTGGTGGCTTGATTTACTGTTTTGATAAGTCTGATGAAGTGTGTTTGAACATCAGCAGAGGGTTAGCAGTCGTTGTGACTTGTTTGCACAACGTCCCCAAATTGCAGGAATTATCCTCTTGTCGATGTGACAGTTGCTACTTGGGCAGAGGCACATTGCATGCTTGTTTTAGTTAAGGACAAAGCTAGAAAACAACCCCAGATTAATTAGTTGTCACAATTAAATCTCTTCTACAGTCATTTCCCATCTAGTCAAAGGCAGAGAAACTGGTTCGAGGCAGCTGGTGCCACGCCTTTGATTAATTATACCTGCGTTTGGTAATTTACTGTGACAAATCTGTTTCTTTTTAATTAGTTTTTTTTTTTTGTGGAGAATTTTGTACAATGTATTTTGATCATATTCATTTTCCATGGAGTCCTCCAAGATCCTCCCTAGACACCCAACTTTGTGTCCTCATTTTTACAAACAAAACCTGTCCAAATACTCTTGGATGTGTGACCTTATCTTGGATTGTGCTTGGATTGTGCTGGACCTATCCGGAGCCATGACCTTAAGGAAAACTGACTTCTTCCTTTCCCAGAAGCACTCAGCGACCAATTTCTCCTCAGCTAGGAGTGGACTTTGAGACCCCACCTGGCTCCTTTGTCTGGTTTGAGCCTGTGCAGATCTTGTGCATGCTGTCCCAACTACTGGAGTTTATGGGTCAATGGTTGCATGTGGCTTCTCCATGCAGCCAAGAGACGTGATCAGGGAGACGTCTGAAGCTACTGCCAGAGAAACATGGGCAGCCAGGCATAGCAACCATTTTGTACACAGTAAACAATGACAGTGGGGCTGGGGAGACACCTCAGGATTTGAAGGTGCTTGCTAGCAAGTCTGACGACCCAAGTTCTCCATGACCAGCATGATGGAGGGCAGATATATAATAAGAATGCAAGCCACTGAATCACGTATTACAACATATATATACATATATGTATATTACATTGTGTATTACACAGTATTCAGTGTTATAAATTATATATAGTTGTATATGTAACGTCAAGCTTTTTATTAGCTTATGCTAGTAATTCAAAATGAAGGGTTTCTGATGATGCTGTTGGCACACTCTGCTCATATTCAGGCATGATTCTTTTCTCTCCCCCTCCTCCCCTTCCCTCTCCCTCTTCCTCTCTCCCCTTCATCTTTTCAAGCAGTGGCCCCTTGTACCTTCATATCTTTCCTTTATAAATCTAAATTTCACATATGAGAGAAAACATGGTGTTTATCTTCCAAGCCTGGCTTGTTTCTCTGAAAATGATAATCTCCAACTCCCTTTTCCTGCAAATGATGTAATTTGTTCTTCCTTGTGGCCAGGTACTCCTCCATCGTGTATAAATGCTACACTTTCTCTATGCACTCTCCATTGGTGCTCACCTTTGTGAAGCTGGCAGTCAGGTGGCTTGCTGACATTAGAATCACAAACTATGGGCAGCGAATGGGGCTGTGGTGTTGTAATGACCGCTGTGTCATTAGGCCATAGGACAGTGCGAGCTCACCTGGGATCACTGCCACAGGCATCATCTGCTGACTGTACATAGCTGCACCTCTCTTGGCAAAAAGAACATTTAAAATCTTTTCATTCCAGAGTGAGAAATGGAAACGTTTCTAGTTGCAGGTTTCTCCTTGGAATAAAGGAGTGCCCATCGATTAAGGATGGCACTCGAGGTGTCTAATTTACTTTATCTTGTTTCAATATGAAACAGGGTCCCCCACTGTAGCTCAAGCTGGCTGGGAACTCACTATGTCCTCCAGATGTCTCCTAAGCTCACACAAATTTTCTTGCCTCAGTTTCCCGAGAGCTGGAGTTATAGGCACGAAGCACCACATCTAGCCAGGTGTCTCCATTTTCTATAATTAGACATCAACCATCAGATCTCATGATGGGTGCAGGGAAGGACATGTAGACTCTTGCTGAACCAATGAGATTCTGATCTGAGCCATCCATTGCTGGAATGAATCACTGGGCTTCCTCAGCTTGAGGACACAGTTCTGTCAGAGAAATTTCCATCATGCAGACTCTGTGAGGAAAACATTAAAAGGGGCCTCAGAGAACAGTGGGCAGGGCTTAAACCTCAGTAATGCCACTTCAGATCTGGATGAGACACCCTCAAAAGTAGCTACACACACACATTTTCTTTAGGTTTATGAACCAATAAATACCTCATTTTCTTTTATACAGCTGAGATGTGTTGCTTCCCCAGAAACTGGATACATTATAAACAGATCAGAGTTCTAGAAATTTCCATGGCTTTACCACCTCAGTTCTTGCTGCATTCCTCCACATACATACTTAGTAACTCATTTTGAAACTTTCTCTGCTTTTCTCTGTGTGTAGTTTAATTTCTATTAGATGATCATGCAGCGCTCTTTACAATGTAAATCTTCCAAACTTTCAAACTTATATGCTCACAAACTCATTTTTTAACAGCAACCTAATTCTTTATTTGAAATCATTGTATATGGTAATTAGTAATTGGAAAGATAATTTTAGTTAATTTTAAATTTAAAATCCATCATGCAAAACGAATGGATCAGAGTGGAGCCACCGACAAAGGAGCGAATCAGGGTGTGAGAAGCTGTCTGTGGGGCTGGAAATGAGACTCTGGAAACTTCTCAGGGAATAATCATTGTGTAGATTTTTACTTGTAATTATAATTTAATTATGGACCCACTTTTACAACATTTTAAAAGTACATAGTTAGCATTTAAGTACTTTCCATATAATTATCTGTTATTGAACCTGCTCATTATAGACTGGTTGCTGCATAAATTACTATGCTTTGTATAAAAACATTTTTTGCTTCAGATTGACTTGAAGCCTCATCATCTGGATGTTACTTAATGGATCCCCAACACCGTAGACACTGCAAGCCTGCTGCCTTGCCAAGGAAGCTCGATGAAGCCAGCCTCTCTCCGCTAGCTCTCTTCCTAGGAATTGACTTCTTTCTCTTTTGTTTTTCTTGAGACAGTTCTAGGGAATATAGATAAATCTTGCTGCAGACACGGCCAGACCCTGCACTAATATGCTAGAAATCTACTTTGGGGCTGGGGAGATGACTTGGTAGGTAAAACACTTGAGGTGAAGTTTTGAAGACCTAAGACTGATCCCTAGAGCCCATGTAAAGAATCCAGAACTAGTGGCACCTATCTGTAATCCCAGGTGGGTAGATCCCTGGGGCTCACAAAAGTGCCTGGCCAACAAAGGAAAAGGAAAGAAACCATCTCAAAAATTAAAATTAAAATAATCAACTTGTGCCGATGACTGTTGACATAGTCAGTGTTCTATTGCTGTGAGGAGACACCATTGTCACAGCAACTCTTCTAAAGGAAAGTATAGGTTTAGTCCATTCCCATCATGATGACAAGTCTGACGTCACACAAGCAGACATGGTGTTGAAGAGGTAGCTGAGAGTTCTGGATCAGCAAGCAACAGGAGACACTGGGCCTGGCTTGAGCATCTAAAACCCTAAATCCCACCCTCTGTGACCCATTTCCTCCAACAAGGCCACACCTACTCCAACAAAGCCACACTCACTTTAAGGAGGCCACTCCCACTCCAACAAGGCCACACCCACTCCAATGAGGCCACACCTCCTAAACCCTATGAAGCATCCCCATTTTCTAATGACCTAAGGCTCAAATATATGAGCCTGTTGGGGCCATTCTTATTCAAACCACCAAAACCAAGAAATGTCAACAATCCCCCTCAGCAATGGTTTACCAACTAGACAGAGAATAACCCAGTGTCATCAACAGACAGGGCTTAAGGATGTTATGAAAGACATTATTCAGCAGCAGTAAAACGTGCATCTTCACAAGTGCCACAAAACAAAGCTAAAAAGGTAAAAATACAAATATCAGGCCCAGCGTCTCTCTCCCGCTGCCTGCTGATCCAGATGGAGATGGATGCAATCCTCAGAACACTCCAAGGTTGTCCTCCGGACTCTGCAAGCATGCGCACATGTACCTCCACCCCACATCTACTGCATTCTCAGAGCACCCCCTCAACGCCCTGCGTAAGTGAGAGAAAGATGGTGGGATTTGCAGGAGGATCTTCAATATCTTTTCTCACTTAATTCCCCTGCTAACCATGTGCAGTGAATCCAGGGATGAGCCGTCTACCCATTCAACCCTACTTCCTGGGTGAGGAGACTAAGGGCCACACTGTGATCGACTGCTTGCTTAAGGTTGCAAGGCCGGGGGTTACTGAGCCAGGACTTAAGGCCATGCAACTCGAGTGGGAGTCTGCACACCCACACCTGAGCTCTTCCCTAGAGGTCTGGATGAAGACATTGGAACCACTGTGGGGACTCTGTAGACGGCTGAGCTGCAGTGGGGGAATTCTCCATTTCGGCACACGTATGGGGTTTCTTGTATCCCACAAGGGAGTGACAGGCCTCAGTCAGAAGATGCCTAGGTTACTAGCTGCTTTTCTGGCTGTGGTGACCAAATCCTCCAGAAGCAGCAGATTTGGAGAGAATACATTGGTTAGTGTTTTTGTTTGTTTGCTTGTTTTTTTGTCAACTCAACCCAAGCTAGAGCAATCTGAGAGACAGGAACCTCAATTGAGAAAATGCCTGCACCAAATTGACTATAGTCAAGCCTGTGAGGGCATTTTCTTGTTAATGATTGATGTGCAAGGGCCTAGCCCACTGAGGGCAGTGCCATCCCTAGGAAGGTAGGCCTTCACTCTCTTAGAAAGCAGTATGAGCAAGCCATGGGGAGCAAACCAGTAAGCAACACGCTTCCATGGCTTCTGCTTCAGTTCCTGCCTCCAGGTTCTTGCCTTGAGTTCCTTGCTGACTTCGCCAGAAGACAGAGTGTAACCTGTAAGCTTAAGTAATCCCTTCTCTCCCCAGGTTGCTCTCGGTCATGCTCTCGGTATTTATTTCACCAACAGAAACCCTGACTAGACAGAGGTGAAGTTTATTTCATCCCCCCCAGCGTTTGGGGGATGAAGTCCACCATGGCTCTGTGGTGTCAGGAACAAATGGCAGCTTCTTGCTCAGATCTTAGGACATCAGTAAGTAGCTAGCATGCCCTTAGTGATCCCTGTCCCGCTAGCGACTCTCCATCTCCCAAACACGCCCAGCATCTTGGGATCAAGTCTTTAGGCACACGAGCCTGGGAAGGACAGAGTTGGCCTGGTGACTCTGCTTTTCAGGGAATCTCAGGTAGTACCAGGGCATTTCTGGCACGTTGGGCTGGTGTTGGCATCTGTACCCATATACACTGAGTCCCTGGGGCTCAGCAGTCTGTCTGAGTAGAGCACGTGGAGATGCATCAAGTGGGGTTCCTTCATTCAAATTATACCCGAGTCCTGCCGTCCCATCTGAGCATGGTGCTATACGCTTCTAATGCATTTTGAGTTTTCAAAGATGGGGTTTGCCATTGTACTGGCTAGTTTTATGTGTCAACTTGACACAGGCTGGAGTTATCACAGAGAAGGGAGCTTCAGTTGGGGAAGTGCCTCCATGAGATCCAGCTGTGGGGTATTTTCTCAATTAGTGATCAAGGGGGGTAGGCCCCTTGTGGGTGGTGCCATCTCTGGGCTGGAAGTCTTGGGTTCTATAAGAGAGCAGGCTGAGCAAGCCAGGAGGAAGCAAGCCAGCAAGGAACATCTCTCCATGGCCTCTGCATCAGCTCCTGCTTCCTGACCTGCTTGAGTTCCAGTCCTGACTTCCTTTGTAATAAACAGCAATGTGGAAGTAAGCCAAATAAACCCTTTCCTCCCAACTAGCTTCTTGGTCATGATGTTTGTGCAGTAATAGAAACCTTGACTAAGACAGCCACCTTCAGTGATATGGAGGCTTGTGTGATCTCTGCCATTTCTCTGACTGAGATCAGGAACCACGGAAAACACAAAGGAAATAAACACCGGCGTTTCTCAAGAGCGCATGTGTGCCAAACAGCCTACCAAATGCGATCCCCACGTAGAGCAGGTGCCCAAGGATTCAGTGCGTTCCTGTTTTGTAGGTGAGAACTCTGAGGTCTCTCTAACTCATCACCCACAGATGCTGAGCTGAGAGATTTCACTCTGAGGGAGCCAGGTGGGGCTGTGTGACCCCCAACCTCCCCCTAATCAGCCCTACAGAGGAAGAGGAGAGCTTCAGGTATGAAGTGGATTGGATGGCTGTCTGAGACATGATGGCCTGCTGATTTCTTGTTCAAAGAAGACTTGTGGGGGCTTAGGTTGGATAGGATTCTCGCCTGATCCTTACTGGATTGCCTTGGGAAGAGTTATCAAGGAATGAGCACTCGCCATAGGAACTGTAGCTGGATCAATAAAGAGACAACTTTAACTCCACAGCTGTTCCCACCACACCAACAGCAGTTGACCTTGTGTCATTGGGGACATTCATGTGCACCTGGAGATATGACTTAGCAAGATTCTTTCCTATCTAGCTTCTGCTTTTCCATCGCACATGGCTCCTGTCCCCAGCTCAGGCTGGGTTGTCCTGAACTGTGTGAGTCCTCTGGGACAGTGGATTTGAAAGAAAAATGGCAACATATACGCTCCTCATGACTAGGGGCCTTACCTCCCCATCTTTAGGCACAGCTAAAGTAGGAACAAGCCGTGTAAGAATGGTTCTGGCTACTCAACCCCCCCCCCCCCCAATGGCAATAGTTCCCAGTGAAATCTTACAACGTAACACCTGACGTATTAGAATTTTATGTATTTATTTTCAGTGTGCTGGGTATAAATATGCAAGTGCAGACATGGGCTGCATTTTTCAATTTTATGGCCAAGTGACGTCTACAGCCGACTGATGAATGGAGGCTTTGAGGTGGGATAGTCGAGCTAAGATTTTTCTCTCTCTTTCCTTCCAATTACTCAAAGAAGGAGAAAAGTTTTAGACAGAGATAAATGGAAATTATCCAGTGCCTTCAAATATATGACTCCCTAGATCTCCTGTCTGGGTAAATCAGAGCTCCTCATGGCTAGAGATAATGAGATAATTAAAAAGTAGTAAATATAAGTGTGGATTGCTGTCTGCCATTAAGCCCAGAAAGGGCTTCTGATCATGAAACACTGACTTTGTATTTTGAAACATCATATCAATTACAAGAGACACTTTTACAGATCTCTCCAAGAGATATTTACATAAAACTGTATTTCTATACACTACAGAAAATACCCCAAGTATAGATTTAATCAAAACTGTAAATAAGACTAAAGGTAGGCTGTAAGGGTGAAATATGCAGCTGTAAAAATCTTAGCAAAAATTTAAATCAGTTTCATTCTGAATTATATTGGCCTTCGTATCGCTTATATCTACCTCAGCCCCCAGTCTCTTCTTCGACTACTTCACCTTAATCCTCTTACACTGGAGATGAGACATTTGGGGGGATAAATGTCACGGTGGCTTTATACTTGCTTCTGTGTTTGTGGAGGAGGGGGTTTGAATGTGGAGGGTGTATTTCTTACTTCACATTTCACTGTCCTGTTCCTTAGTCACTTACGAAGTCCTGTGAGTAATGGGATGGATATAAGGTTTAGGTGTGGGCTGACTATGGGCTGACTCCTGTTTGAGACCAGCTTCTTATGCTAGCCTTTGCTCTGTGGGAGCAGGACTGGCAGACAGTGAAAGACTGTGTTTGAGCTGTGCTACAGAACAACATAGGGTCTGTTTAGTACACTGCAAGGGGTTGCTGGTTTGGCAGCTGCATAGCCACAGCAGTCTGAGGTAGGGGGCTGTGGGGTCTCCATTCGGAGAATACTTGGGTTTACTAGTGTGCCATGCCCATCACGTGAATGAAAGTGGTCCAGACTGGTTGGCATTTCTGACTTGGGATGTTAGCCCAAATCCCTATGCATGTGATCTTCAGGGTTTCAATCCCTGCTATGTGGATGAAGGCTATACAAATGAGAGCTGTGCAAATGAGGGCATTTCTGATTGACCTACGTTCTTATCTTAGACAGAAGCTTGGATTACAGTGCTCCAACACCGAGGTATTGGTCCACTTTGCTCCTGGGTCCTTGTTTGGTGGGAGAAGAGCACAGTCTGATTGGCCATCTTGCCGTTTGAATGTAGAGTGTCCTCCAGAGGTTTGAACACTTGGTCACCAGATAGCTCTTGCTTTTTAGGAAGGGACTGTGAACCTTTAAGAGGTGGAAACTGGGAAGCGGGATAACATTTGAAATGTAAATAAATAAACCAACCAATAAAAAGAGAGGTAGAGCCCCATTGGAGAAAACGGATCATTGGAGGTAGGTTTTGAGCTATAGTCAGGACCCACTTTCTGTTCACTATTCAGAGAATAAAGATGGAGAGTGACCAGCCAGCCTCCCACTCGTGCCTTCTGTGCCTGCTAATACGTTTTACTCTCGTGATGGAATAGCCTGGCTGTTGATGATCTTCCAGCTGTCAGCCAAAGTAAACGTTCTTTCCTAAGTTACTTCTTACCAGGTATTTGGTTAAATCAACAATACTGGGATTACTTTTTTCTAATTTGCTAAAATAGAGTTTCATGACAACTCATCAAGAACAGAAATGTGTGGAATCTGGGACATCCAGGGTCATGCTGCCAGCAGGAAGCACGCACAAGTGTCTTGTTGTAGGCAGTAAGTCTTAAGTGTTACTGCCCAGCTTTGCTTAGACTGGAGTTGTCTATGAAGCTACAGAGAGTGAATGAACAAATAAAAATGAAAACCAAGATGAGAGACATATTTTTAAAATGAATCAAATGTTATGATGGGACATGGCAATCATGCCTGATATTTTACAAATGCAGCTGGCAGCATTTACTACAAAAGTGTGTTTGAGACATTCATTCTAAGTCTTTGAGGATAGGGTACATATGTGTAAAAAATATATCTGCCACTTATTTATTTAATGCCTTTGAGCAAATCCTGGAATCCTTGTAAACTGTTGTTTCCTTAACTCCATTTAAGATCACCATCATCATCATCATCATCATCATCATCATCATCATCATCATCATCAT
>JADRCD010217261.1:0-15297 GCA_019843815.1 Montemys delectorum
GGGGGGGGGGGGGGGGGGCAAGTGTAAGAAAATAAGCAACACAAACCGAGGTTACTTGGCATCATCAGAACCCAAATATCCCACCATAGCAAGTCCTGGACACACCATTACACCAGAAAAGCAAGATTCAGATCTAAAATCACTTCTCATGATGATGATACAGGACTTTAAGAAAGACATAAATAACTCCCTCAAAGAAATACAGGCAAACACAGGTATACATCTAGAAGCCCTTCAAGAGGAAACACAAAAATCCCTTAAAGAACTACAGGAAAACGCAATCAAACAGGTGAAGGAAATGAGCAAAACCATCCAGAATCTAAAAATGGAAATAGAAACAATAAAGAAATCAGAAAGAGAGACAACCTAGAGATAGAAAACCTAGGAAAGAAATCAGGAGTCATAGAATACAAGAGATAGAAGAGAGAATCTCAGGGGCAGAAGACACCATAGAAAATATTGACACAACAGTCAAAGAAAAGGCAAAAGGCAAAAAGTTCCTAACCCAAAACATCCAGGAAATCCAGGACACAATGAGAAGACCAAACCGAAGGATAATAGGTATAGAAGAGAGTGAAGATTCCCAAGGTAATGGGCTAGTAAATATCTTCAACACAATTATAGAAAACTTCCCTAACCTAAAGAAAGAGATGCCCATGAACATGCAAGAGGCCTACAGAACTCCAAATAGACTGGACCAGAAAAGAAATTCCTCCTGTCATATAATAATCAAAACACCAAATGCACTAAATAAAGAAAGAATTTTAAAAGCAGTAAAGGAAAAAGGTCAAGTAACATATAAAGGCAGGCCTATCAGAATTACACCAGACTTCTCACCAGAGACTACGAAAGCTAGAAGATCCTGGGCAGATGTCATACAGACCCTAAGAAAACACAAATGCCAGCCACAGCTAAACTCTCAATTACCATAGATGGAGAAAACAAGATATTCTATGACATAACCAAATTTACACAATATCTTTCCACAAATCCAGCCCTACAAAGAATAATAGATGAAAAACACCAATATAAGGAGCAAAATTACACACTAGATCTTCTAGCAAGAAAGTAATCTTTCAACAAACCCACACAAACCTAATTCCACCTCTTACAATAAAAACAACAGGAAGTAACAATTACTTTTTCTTAATATCTTAATATGAAAATTAATATTACCAACATACCCTAATCGATTGAAATCCAAAAATATGAGGAATTAGAAATTTGTTGATTGTTATCCAATGGTCTCTCTAATTTGGTAATTAGAAAATAGGTCCAATATTGTACAATCCATATACACTTTCTGCTTGTTTGTACGTGACAGTGTCTTGCTGTGTACCACATAATGGTCTTGAAATCTTGCTTCTCCTATCTCAGCCTCTCTATTAGTAGTATTGTTTATTTCATGTTTTTACACTATACTATGGTTTTCAGAATAGCTTACATATTTCAAAAGTAGTTGTATAGTCAAAAGAAATGTAGATAATTAACTTGGGAGGTGGCTTGTAAGAGCACAACAAAGAGTGATCCTGAACGCTTTGCTTAACGTTTGTAACTATTGTATTAAGTTTGAAGAAGAGGATTTTATAAGTTCCTCTTTCTCTGAGATGAATGCTTTTCCAAATTATCACAGCCAATGAACCAGGTTCTTACCCTCATCTAATGTCTGTGCCACCCTCCAAGCAGAACCATTGTTCGCTGAAACAGTTGGTGAATGACTTTATGGATAGACCATCTTAATACACACACCATTTCTTAAATGAATATAACCTGTTCTCTGTGGACTGAGAATAAAGTCACTCACTCAAGTCAAATAGCTTTGACCATACAGGAATTCTGTATCCAAAAATCATGCCTACAATTCATTCCTTGGTGCAGCAGAACTGTCAACTCTCAGCTTAGCTACAATGGAGGTAAAATCCTTTGGTAATATGGGGTCATTGAAGTACAGCCTTATTTCAATGAAATCCAATGTCTAAAAATTTTTCTTATTTTGTACCATAGTAAGACCCAAGATTTTAAGCTCTACTAAATACAAAACAAACAAACAAACTTTATATATTTATGTTCATTTAAAAAATACTAGTAGTGATGTATTATTTTAAAATATACAGTTAATATGTTTGGAGTTATTTAAAATTTATATTGAGAAAAATATATGTATTTTTCAGTATTGCTGTAGACAAGCATCTACATAAGACTTAAATTGATTGTTGTTTTATATCAAACAACTTTCATAATACTCATTTTTATTGTTATAATATTTTATAAATTTTAAAGAATATGACAAAAAAGGTATTGAGGGGGGGGTCTCTGGGAGAAGTTAGGGTACAAAAGAGAAACAAGAATGTGATTTAATTCTATTTACTTAAAATGTTTTTAAATGTTAACAGAATCAGATAAATTGAAATTATATATCTTTTCTCATCATAATGCAATAAAACTTAAATCAATTAAAAAAAAAACTAGGAAAGGGAAGACCCTCTAGACAGCTCTAGGGATGCCATCACCCAAGCTGGTGAAGACTTTCCAGTGTGACTGCTTTGGAGTCCCCCATGCTCTTGTGAGTAACCCCTCATCCAGCTCTGTAAATAGGTCCAGTGAAATTATTGTTTGGGGGGCTGGGAGTGGAAAGGGATTTCAAAGCTAGCCTTCACTGTGGAAGGAAGGAAAGAAGGAAAAAAGGAAGGGAGGGAGGAAGTGAAGGAGAGACAGAGAAAGGAAAAAATAAAGGGAGGAGGGGAAGGGGAAGTTAGAGAGCTGGCTCAGTGGTTAAGAGCACAGGCTGTTCTTGCAGAGGACAGAGTTCGATTCTGAGGATTAGCATGTCAGGTGATGACCACTGGTAACTCCAGTTTGAGATTCAATGCCTTCTTCTGACCTCAGAGATACATACTTACATACCTACATACAGCCTTTAACACATACTCATAAAATAAATACCCTTAGGAAAGAAAAATAGAGAGAGAGCCACCTTGAGCCAGGAACTTCACGCTTCACCTGAAGCACTTGCTGCCGCCAGATAGGCTGAGTACCCTTTCCCATGTGTATCTGCAATGGAGCTGCGCTGAGGCAGAGCACACACTCTCCAGGTCACCACAGTCCCAGCTCACTTCATCACTCCCCTGTGCACAGCCTGTATTAATGTGACCTCATTCACAAAGGCTCTGCACTTGACCCAAGTATCAGACACCAAGGATAGTTAACCAGACCCACACTGTGTGTGGAAGACCTTCCCTTGGCATCTCTCTGGGTGTGGCTTACACGGGAGACCTGCGCATCCGGGTTGCAGAAACCTCCCATGAGGAAGAAGTCTAAACAGGCTTCGGAGCTCCTGGTGGTGAGTGGTGAGGAGCTCCCTGTGGTCTGGATTTCATTCGGCCAACGATCTGGGCCAGGCTCCCCAACTCTCACTGTTTTTCCATGTTTTCAAACGCTGCCTCACTTGCGGGGCAGATGACATCCAGTCTTCCAAGTCCTGGCCTGCCTCATTAGAAGGATCATTAGGAAACGTCTGTGGGGCCCAGACTCAACAGGAGCTCCAGATCCCTCCGGTGGATTCCGCAGTCTATGTCCCAGTTTCCTGTCCCATCCCCAAGCATCTCCCAGCAGATGAGCAGGCACATCCTGCCACCTGCTGGTTGTAATAGGAGTAGCAAGCCTTTTCAATTCATTGCTTAGGCATTTCCTTTCTCCGGGATATAAAGGAGTCACTCACTGTCTATAGGTAGACGGCACCAAACCTTCTTCCTTGCCAATGTGTACTAGATAAGGAAGGAGAGCATAACTCTCCAAAAACATCTAGGAAAGCTAATGTGCTGTTTCCCATGCCTATAGACCCCATTCTATATAATGGATGTTGTGGTGGTGCTCCTGTTTGTCTATAGATGGATAATTATATACACAAGACACTATCCATTTATTGACTGTTCATTCCTTTTATCTGTTTGATTTTTGAAACATTCTTGTGTAACCTAGGCTGGCCTTGAATTTTGGGTGTGGATGTGCACATGTATGTGCATGTGTGTATGCATGCACACACGTACATGCACATGTTCTCTAACAAGGGCCCTGTCTGCATGTACAGAAATATGGAGCTCAGGGGACATCTTGCAAGAATCTGTCCTTTCCTTCTATTGTGTGGTTCCTGAGCATTGAACTCATGCTTTGAGACTTAGTAGTAGGCAACTTTACCCACCGAGCCATCTCATTAGCCGATACCTACTTTATTCTTTCTTAAATGTTTTTAAAGTTTATTCTTTTTTTTATTTATGTCTATGAGTATTTTGTCTATGTTTGTGTGTATGCCCGGTGCCCGAGGAGACCAAAAAGGGCACCAAATCCTCTAGAACTGGAATTAGAGACATTTGTGAGCCACTATGTGGGTGCTGGGAACCAAACCCAGGTCCTCTGCAAGGACAGTCCGTGCTCTTAACTGCTGGAGAAGCCTTTTCCAGGATGGCTTCTTCTTGGAGCATTCAGCGCTGCTCTCAGTTTTCCGTGCCTTAGTTCTGAGTTAGCGCTGCAGATGCGTAGAGACTATGTACACTTCTGTGTGGCCCATTACTATGCTTTCTGCACTGATGCCGTGTTATGCTGTGCGGTGATAAAAAGCCATACAAAAAGGAAAACAACCACTTCTATTCTCCACCTCCTAACAGTAAGGGCGAGTTTATGTTTAGGTGTCCTAAGGTCCCAGGCCCCCTGTTGGGTCCTGGAAAGTCTTGGCTTCCCCCATTCCTCTGCTTGGCCCTGATCTGAGGCCTCCAACACCTTCCTGGCAGCAGGCAGTGCTTGTTCTGCCCATCTGCCCTAGTCCTATGACTCACATTCTCTTTCTTCCACCATGAATTCTGGACCAGACGCAGTCACGGATCATAAATTTCCCGGTCATGGCCTGTGTGTCTAATGCAGGATGCAAGCCCACTTAGACAAACTGACAGAATGAAAAGAAGAAAAATTTAAAAGGGGCATAGGTAGGCTGGAGAGCTGGCTCGGGCATTAGAAGCACTTGTAGAGGGCCCAGGACTTATAGAGAACTAGTCTTGCAGAGAACCCAGGTTTGAGTCTCAGCAACCACAAAGGTAGCCCACAACTGTCTCCAGGCCTAGGATACACGACACTCTTTTCTGGCCTCTGGAGGTACCACATGCACTTGGGACACAAACATACATGCAGAGAAAGCATCCATGCACCGAAAAGTAACTCAATCTAAGAAAAAAAAAATTTAAGAGGCTCAGGCTGGTGAAGATTCCACTTATTGAAGAAATAATTTGACTAGGCTTTGTGCTTCTGCACCAAAAACTTTGTTTGTACGTTCAGTGTTTGTTGCATGTAAGGGTTTGTGAGTTGGTTCCTTGCTGGGCTTGGGAAACAGGGCTTCATAAACTTCAAGCTGGCTTCCACCTGGTGGCTTAGCTCTCTGGGACTATTGACCTTCTTGCTTCTACTTCCAAACACTGGAATGTCAGGTTGGGCCATGGCTGCTCTCACAGGGCTTACAACACCGTGGTCCTCAGCCTTCCTAATGCTGTGACCCTTTAATGCAGTTCCTCTTGTTGTGGTGACCTCCAACTGTAAACTTTTTTTTTTTTTTTGATGCTACTTCAAAAATGGACTTAGCTACTATTATGAATAGTAATATAAATATCTGTGTTTTCTGATGGTCTTAGGCAACCCCTGTGAAAGTGTCATTCGGCAACCCCCAAAGGGGGTCTCGATCCACAGGTTGAGAATTGTTGCTCTAATAGGACAGGTAACGTCAGCAAAGGAATTAGACCCCAGTAAGATCTAAGCTTTTCCCCTGGGGCATTCAGAGAGCACTCCGCATGGCAGCTACCCTGCCGTTGAGAGCTCAAGGAGGACTGCTAAGTGGGAGGCTGGGGCTCGGGTTTGAAAGCAGAGGTATAGAAGAGAGGATAACTTGAACCAAAGAAGAAAAGTCCAACATCTTCAAACATAAGGAAACGTTTCAGAGTGCCTGAAGAATAGTGCCACACAGAGAAAGGCATGAAGTAAGAGGGAACCCGTGGACACGCTCCAGGAAACCTGAGGCCTTCTATAGCAATGGAAGAATTTAATTATCCTGAGGTGGCAGCTACTAGAAAATTCTGATTAGAGCCAGGCATGGTAGCACACAGCCATAATCCCAGCATTTGGGATACTAAGGCAGAAAGACCGAGATGTCCAGCTCAGCCAGATTGTGGGAAGATTAGGGTATCCGCTCCTATACTGCATATCTTACACTCATTACCACTGTCTTTCTGGGAACAAGTGAAGACAGAATCTTTCTCCTAGAAGCTCTCAGTGTCCGGGAGGGTAATGTGAGCTGGTGAACCTTGACAGCAACGCACACTGAATTGGTAGCTCAGCCTAACCAAACTACTGGCCTTGGCCTGGGGATGCAACTTAGCCACTAAAGCGCTCATGGTTTAAGTGTTAGGACCAGAATCCTAGCAACTTCCTGTGTGCCATAACCTGCCTGTGATCTCAATTCAAGGGAGGCAGACACCCGGGATACTTGGAGTAAGCTGACCAGTCAGACTAGTTGAACAGGTGATCTCTGGGTTCAACTGAGATACCTTGTCTCAAGAAATAAAAAAGAGGATCCAGGAAGATATTTAACATCAACCTCTGCCCTCTAAATATATACACATACACCCACACATGCATGCGTGCACAGTATGAGCACACACACACACATACACACACACACACACACACACACACACACACACACACACACAAAACAGACACACTGGCCCTTCAGTCCAATTGTGGAATGACAGGTAAAGGGTACTGACCAGGGCAAGCTGGAGCTGACTGGGAGAGGGAAGAACCATAAGACTGGGGCTCAAGCACTTGACAAAGGAGAAGTCCAGCAAAGCTGGCCAAGATGCAGATCACATGGGATGTGGGCTGGGGCCAGAAACGTAAGTTGGAGCCAAATGACCAAGAGCCTTTGACAAACCTATGGGACCTGGAAGACTGTTGGAGGTGATGGTGTGGGAACAAAAGGCAGGAAGAAGTCATGGCTTCCCTGGCTTGTAGCATGGGAAAGCCAGGAGCTCTCTGTCCCTTCCCAGGCCATCAAGGGGTGGGGAAGTTGGGAAGGATGCAACAGAGGCAAAGCAGGGGATGTCTCCATACTATCCTCTGAAACTCTAACCAAAACCCAGGCTATTCTTGAGTCATCTACTCATTGAAACTTCCAAAGCTCAAAAAGCCTTGAAAAGAAACCTTAAAATAACCGTCAGGCATGAAGACGGAACTTACATCTGTCTGACATCACAAGTCAGTAAATGACAAAGACCCACAAGCTGGCACGGGGCTCATGCCTCAGACTCTGTAACCATTCCCATCCCCTGGCTTGCATCTGTTTCAGCATGTGAGTGGCACCCCTCTCTAAGGCTGAACTCCCCAGCCAGTCAGACTGCCTCCAGAAACTAGGGACACAAAGCCTGAGAGGCAAGGGAGGATCAGATGGCATGTCCTGGCCCCCCAGGGGAGTGCCTTGCAGGGAGGGTGCCCAGCCCTTGTCTTATTTTAAGTAGAGCCCCATGCTAAATCTGTTTCAGGATGATGAGGGTGGAGAAGGCCGCTTCAACTTCTCCGCCTACGGGATGGGCCCAGCCTGTCTGCAGGCCAAGGATGGCATCTCCGTCAAGGGTGCCAACAACAACAACACCACTAACCCCCCTCCTGCACCATCCAAGTCCCCGGAGGAGATGCGGAAACTCTTCATCCAGAGAGCCAAGAAGATCGACAAGATATCTCGCATCGGTTTCCCCATGGCCTTCCTCATCTTCAACATGTTCTACTGGATCATCTACAAGATCGTCCGGAGAGAGGATGTCCACAACAAGTGAAGGCTCTGGGGTGGGGTGGGGGGCTGGGAGAGGGTGGTGGGAGGAGCGCAGAGGCTGGGAGCCGGGGGAGGAGGGAGAGAGGAAGAGCACACACCCGTCTCCCTCCACCAAGTGCAATAGAAACCACAAGGGTGGATACTTCCAGGGCATGGCAATATCCATCTAGCCTCCAAGGGCATGAGGTGGGAGGGCCTTTTTGAATACAGCAACTAGGGACCATGAGGGGTAGGGTGGGGGTCAGGGAGGGGATTGGGAAATCACAGCTTTCAAAATTCAAGTCCATTGGGTTGGGGGGGGGGTCCTGTTTGGAGGTCAGTGCGGCCTGCCCCAGAACAGGAAAGCAGTGTAATATATAACATTTAACCATGCTTAACATTAATGCAAAACCCACAAGAACAAAAGATACGTCTCTTAAATCAGCTTAGTAACTGCTTAAACGTTTAAAGTCCCCAACGTGATGGACAATATTTCCCAGAGTAGAAATGGACACAAATAAGCTTGCTGTGGTATGTGCCCCCATCACGCCCTTACAAATGCCATGTCAATCTTTAAACTGACCCCCATGGACACATGCCAAAAAAAAAAAAAAGCCATTCCGCCTCTGCTTTGAGAGGGTCACGTGACACAGACACAGGTCATGGAGATGGATAAAAGTGGACCGCCAGCAGGAAGTCACTAAAGAAGAGGGCCATTGCAGAAGCCCGCGGATGGAGAATCCAGAAAACCCCACTTGGCACCAAGCTTGCTCCTCTTGCTTCTGCGCTTTAGCGCTGGCCCAAACTCAGCGCCAGCCCTATGGCCATCATGGTCTTCTCGTCGTATTACCAATATGCAATCTTTTTTTATTTTAAAAAAAAGTAATAATCTCAAGAAATAATATGGGGAGAGACTGAATGTAAACCCATGAACTTTTTTCCAAATGTCTATTTTTTGGAGAGTCTCTTTGGGACCGCAAGGAACTGTGTTATGGGAAAGGTGAGCAGAGCTGAAACCTGTCCCAAATGCCAGGCGGGAGTCAAGCTTGAAGACGTGAAAGGGCGAAAGCGATGGCACGCATGGGAAGAGACGGTGATATTTAGAAAGTCCACTCATTATATTTTGACATTTCATATATCATAACATGGGAAGTTTTGGGGAACGACCCCATTATATTTTTATAAGTCTTTTTTTTTTTTTTTAAGATGCTTTGCACAGCTTTAACGTGTAGGAAAGTTAGACAAGTATTTCTCTTTCCTTGTAACTCTGAAGTGCCAGAATGGTCGCAGACTAGCCAGAGCATTCCAGGGAGAAGCAACCGGGATGAGCTGAGCTGGGAGACGGAGTCCTGAAGACAGATCTGGGTATGCACAGAACTGCCATGGCACAGAGCCTGAAGCAAGACATCGCTGCTGCTGCCATCCTGCCTGCCGTGGCTAGTACGCTGGCGTACCACTTCTGTCCTAGCACTTTACTGTCTTGGCCTTGAGTCAGAGTGAATAGGTAGGAGAGAGATTGGTCAGTGACAATCAGTCTGGAGTTTTCTTTGTATCCTTTCAGCTAGGGAGCTCAGGGTCAGGATGGGAGAGTGGAATGAGGAAATGATGCCTACCTGCCCCTTCGTCCCCGCCCACCATGCACTTTGCCTGGGGGGGGGGGGGGCGCCTCCCTTCCTGATGGCAATCAAAGCTAATGCGTAGATGGGTCTAAAAGAGAAAGTCAAGACAAAGACCAAGGGATTTGTGTAAAGAAAATGCACTATGAAACCAATGGGAGGAGACTGAACTGTTGGTATCCCACCAGGTCCAAGGTCAGCTGGCCTGTGCCTTCCCTCCTCTTGGACCGTACACACCAAAAAGATGCGTGTTCTGCCTCTGGGTGAGGGTCTGCACAGGACCTTTGTTTATGGGAAATCGTGGGCAGGGAGAGTCCTGTGAGAGGGTAACTCTCATCTGAGGTGGTCTTTTCCTGCCACAAAGATATTCAAAGCAGGAACAGTGATGATGGCCTTGAAGAGCCAGGGTTCAGGATGAAGACGCCACTGTGTGTAGCTGCAAGCATCTTCCTCAGCACAAGAGAAGGGATCTTGCCACTCCGGCTCTGTGTATCTTAGGAGAGGCCACAATCAATCAGTCCTTTCCAGTGGCACTTTAGTCTCTTTATTTAGGTAATAAATATTTGTAATAGAAAGTAGTCAATGAAGGCCTCTCCTTACTATACTTAGACTGAGTCAAGTCTGGGTGAATGGGTAACCACCTGGAGGCACCTGGAGCCATCAGAGTCTGTGCTGAGTCATGTCTCTCACTCACACTAAACCATCCAGCACCTTCCAATGTGGCCTCCACGGAAAGCATCTGGAATCACCCTGAGACAGAGAAATGGAAGCAACATTTGCCCAATCTCAGCTGGGCTCCTAGGCCCCCGTGTCACCATTTTGGAAGGGCCCACTGTGAGCTACCTGGCCAAGGTGACAAGTCCAGCAAGCAATGGATTCAAATCTTTGAGGAATGTCACTGAAGTCCTTCAAACTCTACACAAAGAAAAATCCTAAATCAAGCCTGAAGTTGATACACAGAACGGTGTTGGGTGAATGTCCAAGCTTTGGCCTCTCTGAATGCACCATGGAGAGAATGGGACTGTCTCTATCTGATCTCTCCCCAGCTCTACCTGCTATGAATCTATGCTTACACTGAGGAACTTTGCACAACTGGAAGCTTACCACCCTTTCAATTTCTCAGGGCTCCGTGCAAGCATGTAGATTTATGCACAGGTGCACTGACTCACACCGTTCCTGCTGCTTCTCTTCCTTAGAAAAATTACAAATGTGCTTTTCCTCTTGTACCACTTTTAATAAAGACCCCAAAAGAGAGGAAGAAAGACAAGAGGGTTGGAGGAGTAAGGAAGGAGAGAGGGAGGGAGGGAGAAGGGAGAGAGAGAAGAGGAACGAAGGAATTTGAACTATATAATTTAGGCCAAAGGTTCCAGGTGACCCCAATGAACAGGGATAGGCTTTCTTAATTTCCCCTTTAGGTTGAGCACAAAATCTGTGCCCTGGGATTACAGATGTAAGACGGGCAGTTCAGTGTGTGGAAATACGTCATACATCTATAACAAGAATTGCTTACTGATTTTTGAGCCCCTTCCCACATAGACTGGCGCTCATGCATACTCTGAGACTTGGAAAGGGGCACGGAGGAATGGATGACTTCAATACAAGTCTGAGGCTGAAGCTTATCCCAGGACCCAGGTGGGCACACCAACTGCTTCTCACCCTGTGGGCTTGCAGGATCCCGCTGGTTTCAGAGAGAAACTGCTCCATTTTGCCCTCTGCTGGAATTTCCCAGCACTTGCAAATCTTTTCTTGGCAAAGGCTCCAGTGGAGAATGTGTGTGTGTGTGTGTGTGTGTGTGTGTGTGTGTGTGTGTGTGTGTTAAAGAGAGAGAGGAAAGTTAATCAGTTCAGTCCTACTATTTACTCTTCTAAATTATTAATAGTGAAGTAACTCCTTTCTGATGTGCACCAATATTTCCCATAGCGGTTTTTTTTTTTTTTTTCATACCTGGAAGACAAATAAACAAGAGGGTTGGTCCAATTCCTCCAACATGTGCATCTTGACAAGCATCATAAAAAGAAGTGGTGTCTTTCGAGGCACCATGATGTTAGATCGCAGGGCGGGGATGGCACTCCAGTTAAGATGGTGCTGCCACTGATAACTGTCTCCTGTGAAAATTAGATTACTTACTTAATTGCAGCATGCTGAACCCAAAGTGGGTAATCACAACCCTCACAACAACTGCACCCTCTGGAGAAGCTGATGAGCAGGATGCATCCTCTTCAGGGCTCGGAGAGTCACAGACATTTTCCAGCCAGGACATAAACCTAGTCCAGCGCGATGAACACCACACTAAAAGCTAGTGGTGTCCATTTCAGAAACATCTTCAACCCTTCCTACCCACTCTCCACCATTAGCTCCGCCCAGGCAGGCGATGTGTGGCTCCCTTGGGATGTTTCTTGGATTAATAAATGCCCAATAAGTCTGCAAATGGGTGAATCGATGTCTAACCCTTGAATCAACCAGACCAAAATGTCTCCATCCAAACAATCAGGAAGCACGTCCTTTAAATAGAATGTGGATTCTGTTTTCCTACTTTAGAAGTTGGAAGCAAGAGCCTTCTCATTTTCCTCTACTTCTATGAAATCAGTAACAAGAATCTATGGCAAGAGAGGAATGCCTGTGCCTTACTTTAATGGCTCAACCATGAGAACCGTCTGCCCGAGAAAAACATACATCCTGGCAAGAGTTTGGTCTGCTGAACTCTGACATCCCAGTGACAGAGAGGACATCCTTGAGTAGGTCATAGGGGTCAGGGGGAGGAGGCTCCGTTGGAAGAGTGCTTGCCTGGTGCAGGGTTAATGAAAAGAAAGACAGACAAGGGGATGCATGACTGACAACAGGGTAGGCTTTTATTAAGGAGAAACGCCTTCAAAGGGGGAGTCTAGTGTAGGAGGCTGGGTACTTAACAGGGCAGTGAAAGGGAAGGAGTCCCACCCTGCAAGGTCTCTAAATCCATCCATGGTTTTCCTAAGCATTGGGACTCCAAAGCCCAGAGTTCCTTTAGCATCCAGTGAACATGCAGAGCCCAAAGCATACAATAAAGAAACATGGGAGCCAAAAATCAGTAGCCCAGAGCATATCCATGCCTGGTCCCACAGAAAATGGGGAACTGAGTTTTGAGACTGGCTGGTGTCCGTTTACCTCTTCCATGTATACAGGGGTTTTTTTTTTAATGATTTATTTATTTTTATTTCATGTGCACTGATGTTTTGCCTGCATGTATGTGTCTGATCCTTTGGAACTGGAGTTACAGATGGTTCTGATTCATCATGTGGGTGCTGGGAATTGAACCTGGGTCCTCTGGAAGACCAGCCAGTGTTCTTAACCACTGAGCTACCCTCTCTAGCCTCAGGTATGTGTGATCTTTTTTAAACATTCAGCAAATTATTTCACCTTCCATGATCTTGCAGGAACCCTAACTTCCCAAATGGTTGGTGAGCATAAATTTGAGGAAATAAAATAATCAATGTTTTTGCTATTGAAAGTGGATGATAGACTAGATAATGCACTAAAATGAATCTGTTAGCTACAGATCAAAAGTGCAGATCTTTTTGTCTAAGTACACCCTAGTACTGACCAATGGTCCAGTAAAGAAAGGATGTCCAGTAACTTTTCACTTTCACCCCAGATCTAGAAATGGAAGAGGGAAAGGGATTACAAAAGAAAGCATGTAGACAGTCAGCCCACCCTTACCACAAAACAAGAACCCTAAAAGCTGGATAGATGCAGCCTCAGCTGTGGCTCTTCAGCTGCACCCCAAAGCCAGGGTGTTGACAAAACAGGCCCATGAACCATATACGCAGGAACATGTTACCTTCTGTCCTGAGAGCCCCCAGATCACCCCTTCTATGTAGTAAGGACAGTTTCGTTCTGACTGGATTCTAGTGAAGGCCAAGTCTGGCTCAGTGGGCCTCCAAAGGAAAAAATACATACTTGCCTTTGAATGTTTCAGTCTGGACAAAGCAACTTGGCCTTAGTGGGCCAGAGAATTCTCCAATATTGTCGTATGCCCCAGCCAAGACTAAATCATAACCACATGTGACATTATAAGCAGAAGTATTCCCAATTTCCCTATGACTTACTTTTTACCTTCCCTACATGTGCTATGCTAAGTCTGGAAGTGGTATACTATGAAAGCTGAGCACCCAAGTAAAACAGCGACTGGAGCTCTGAAATAGTCACTAGCATGGGAGATGGAGGATGTCACAGAGAGGGGAAGACAGAGACCGTAGTGTGCTGGAAACCCAAGCCGAGCAGTCACGTAAGGAACAGGTGACGTTCTGACAGACTGGACGGGCCGTATAGAGCAGACTGAGCAAGAGCTGAGATCTGGAGGTAAAATGAAGGAGCTCCCGTAAGCATTGCTCGTTCTCTCAGCAAGGATAACAAGTAGGAGACAGGTTAGGAGAGGTGGTCCGTGCCTATCGGGCCCACTTACAGGACATACCACAGATCAGGTCTCACCGGAAGTTTGGCAGAAGAGAGCAAGACGCTTCCATCTCCTTTCTGACTTCCAATGCCCCCTTCCCCTACCCCCCAAGTCTGCTCAGCATCTTCTGCACTGCTCGTGGGAGAACCCACTTTTCCTTGATCTTAAAAGCATATAAAGCAGTCACTGGCAACTCACATCGATTCATCCCGTTAAGTGCCGAGAGTTTAGGAGCATACGATTCGGGCTCCTTTACTCATGTCTTGGTGTGTGAGATGTATGTGTGTGTGAGGTATGTGTGTGCGTGCATGTGTGTGTAAAGAGGTGAGAGGTAGCTGTATCCAGCTTTTACACAGGTCTGGGGACCGAAACAGGGGCCCTCAGGTTTCTGCAACAAGCACTTTACTGACCGAGCCCTGAAAGTTGTGATTCTGCAAAGAACACGTCATGAACAATGACTGTGAAGGTTCTTCCTGGAGCGGTCAGCTGATGGAGCGCATGATGCAGACAGTAAAGACCTGGGCTTCTTTCTGTTTTCTCCCTATGCTGCTGGAGTTTAAAACTACGACCCTTGGCATGCAAGGCTACCACCGAACCATATCCCTAGCGGTAGAATGAAGGTGTTTCTCTAGCCGAACTTGTTTCCAGACGTCACCTTGTTGTTGATCTAACTGAAAGGAAGACCCAGAGGAAAAGAAGTCTAGGATGTTGTTTTCATTTTTAGCAAAACCACTCCCCAACCTAGAGACAATTTATTCCAGGCACAAAATCAAAAGAAAAAAAAAAAACAGCATGGAGGAAAAGACACACACAGGAGCCAGAGGCTGCCACACAACACAGGTGCGCATGCGCATGCGCATCCGCATTTACAAAAAGGCAGATTTTCCCCCACCCTCAGCGGCCTCTGGAACTCGCTTTCCTTCCTGTGGCAAGTTTAGGAGGGATATTTTGACAGAGTGGTTCATAGTATCTCCCTTCATAAAAGATGGTTCCCAAGTCTTAGCTTGAAAGTGGATCAGGGAAGGCCTCACATAAGCTGCTAGACACGTTAACGTTCTCCACGTTAGATGCATCTCTACCTCACGTTAAAAGATACCCCGCACTCAGCACGCCAGTTTAGCCAGACCAGCATCAATGAAGCTGAAGTGTTGGATGAGATATATTGTACATTTCAGACCAATCCAATTTCATGTCATAACGATTTCATCTTCTGATACTGGAGCCATGATAATATCCCCACTAACAAGTTAAAATGAGACAAATGAACTGGACTCTGAGGGGGCTCATCTCACTTCTTTCTCCCCCTGAACTCTACATACAATGCCTACTACATGCTGACATGCATACTCACAACAACGAAGGGGTAAGGCTCATTCACGTCCTCTTTTCCTTTAAGTAAACAGAGTTGG